>JAOXYJ010021567.1:0-12570 GCA_028566555.1 Lithophaga nigra
TTGTATATTACGCTAATATCCAATTTTAAAATTATGAGTAAGAAATTGACTATGCGAAAAAAAATGGGGAAAAAATGACAAGAGGACATTTCTTCTGACTCGGAAATTTGCATTTTTGCAGAAAACATTCTGCCTTTTCCCCAGTTTTTATATAATTTTAAAGAAGGGAAAAAAACGTATTTCGAAACTGGTTTAAAAATTGCCTCTCTTCTTTCTCACAAGATATTTCTTTCCTTCATTTGGTTACCCTTCCGTTTTGGTGCCAGCGTTACAAATTTCAACTTTCCGCTCAAAGAGATCAAATGTCCAGAATTTTTATTCAACAATAATGCCTTCGTGACGTCACAAAATACGTCATTATTTCTGGTCATATTCCAGATTTCATTGACTTCAATGAAGTATAAGATACAATAACAGGTAGAATTCAAATGGAACAGAGCGTATTTTGTTACCCGTTACATCGCTTTTTTAGCGACATTTGCCGAAAAGAGCCAAACCGATGTAGGAAATGTGTTGTGAAACTATGAATTGATATGTCAATCCCTTGGGGACGATATAAAAGAAGGAACTCTTTATGCATTTAAAATACGTTAGCTTAATTCTTCACAAATATTAACACTACATAATGTTCAGATGTGATATTGCCCTTTTTTTCCTTTTTTAAAACTTGCGTCTTTCATACTATCACACATCTTCCGAAATCTACCCCAAGGGTAGCTATGGTATGGAAATATGGCTACCTGGACTTCCGTTCGACAGTAGGCCCCATGCTGAGGGGCGTCCGTTTTGCTGTGCGGGATGTAAAAATATGCAGTCAAGTCCAGTCTGATTGGGGACGTTAAATCCAAGGCAAGTGTAGGGAGAATGCCATGCTTTGCACGTTAAAGAACCTTTTGGCAACAACTCTTCAGAGGGGTCTGTAGGTGACCTGTTGTAAGGCTAAATTTCTTACGCCCTCATTTTCCAGTGGCAATCAAAATTATCCACTCTCCTCTCCACTTTTCAGATCCTACCAACTGATGTACTGTTGACTTTTTCTCGTCCTGAATATGCATATAAATTTGCCGCTAGACGTTAAACAACAACAATCAATCAATCAATCTAGGGTATCTCTAAAGTCAGCGAATTTTTTTTCAGAAATGTTTTCTATATGATATTTCTATTATATCGGTCGCAAATCCAAAATAGCCGCCACTGCAGGTACAGATCGTATAATAGCTACCTTTAGGGTCGTATTTATCAAGACAATATAAAATAAACTAGGTTTAGGCTTAAACCAGGAATAAATTAAAACGTATTTATAAAAAAGATTATAACCAGGCTTAACTTACCAAGTTTAAACTCCTTGTTAAATATAAACTAAAGTTTAAATATTTAACTATAATTACAAAAATATAGGATTGTACCTCTGCACCGAATATAACTTTATAATGACGTTATTTCCTTGAAGAAAGCGGAAAAGAAAGACGAAATGAACGAAGGTAAAAGAAATTGCGGTACTAACCGGCTATATGAAAACAAATTGTCTCTCCTAGATTTAATTGAAAAAAATTGCTGTTATTGAAGATAAACGGACAGATAAAAAGAGTTTCGCTATGCAACAAAACATACATGATGTCTTTCAGTACGTACATGGGGTAGAGAAAGAAACAGAAGCCTTGAAGGAAATGTGGAAGAGGCTTAAGCTATCAGCATGGCAGAAATAAGAATTACAAGGCACAGGAATGTGGCATCGGAGATGGAACAGCAGCAGAGGTACCTTTATTTCCAGGAGGACAGAGGAATTACTTTGGAACGAGGTTCTGCCCCAAAAAAGTTTGTATGACGATGTTCAATATAAGATGAGGAAACGAAACGTTAGCACGACTTCGCCATCGGCTTCAGGAAAAAAATTGTATACACCCGTCTTGTTAAGTTAACACTTGAGACTTATGAACTAGAAAGAAAAAAGATCGCTCTACTAATTCCACAATCAATATTAAGTAAAACTTGCTGTTTCTGTAAATCTTTAAATAGGAGATTTTCTTGGATATTTGTTTTTACACATTTTTTCGCCGTAAGGGCAAATTCAAAAACCTTCAGCCCGGACTTTATTACTGTACTAGCTTTCAAGTTTTTATCATCAATAGTAAGAAGGGTTCATGGATGGATAATCGATTGGCAGGCCGCATATCATTTTTCGAGTCCCCAGAAACCCCGTCCCATTTGCGGTATAAAATTTTATCACCATGTCTCATGTTGCTAAGTTTCAAGTTTTTATCGATTTTACGATTCCGGAGATTTTGTTGGATATACATACAGTTTTGAGGTAAATAGACGAAGCACTAGCATAATGTGTTAAACCAGGAACTTTACATGTATACGTGCGCCCCGACTAATTTTTTGACGTTCAAATACAGCAATGCAGTTATCCAGCACCTCACATATGTATATTTTAATGAAGAGCGGATAAATATATATTTTTGTAAAATAAAATTGACAATACTTGTATGCTTTTTCGCTCCCCTGAACCAAAAATGCAGGTAAGCAGTTGCCATCACTTGGCGCTAGACGTACGTTTACCTTAAGCGTTTTACATTTTAATCTTCTCTATAGGAAAAACAGGCATATCAGGATACGGTAGTTTCTATACAGAAAATATTTAAGCTGGAGGATGAGTGCTCTCAAAGCGGCCATTGAACCTTACCATTTCTCAGGTAAAAGAAACTGATGTTTCATAGATAGGGATATATCGGTTACTGACTGTCTGACAGAGGCAAAAGATAAACTTCCTGGGTAGCGAGAAGGTACATATTGGTATTTAGCCGATAGAAACTGGAATCAAAATTGACATGTAGATGCGTCGGAAGTTGCTTAATTGTGTCAAAACTTTTGAAAATACGATAGGTTTACATGTTTGATCAAATGGAATTCTATATTAATGCAAATTAACGCATATGATGCACAAAATCTTATATTACTCGCTTCAGGTGTAACACAAATTGTTGTTTAAAGAACTGGATTAGAGAATAAAACATCAGATTTGTTAAAACCTCGTCCTATGATGTTTTCTATGAATACAATCCTCCATTCGGAACCTCATTTTTCAAACAGTGTTATAATTCTTTCCAATGAATAATTTTAACAAGGCGTCTGCTAAGCTTCTGTTTCCCACCAGACATGATATACATATTTTGGTCCTTGTACTGCATTACTTGGAATGATCGACATTAATTCTTTAAGATTAGATAACGTCTTTTGACGTTTTTTTACAAATTTAACACCCTCTATTTGTAGAGATCTCGGGTAAACGCAAGAAGAAATGTAGAAAGCAGATGTTGGTTATTTATCGACCGTTTTCCAAGTCCAGTTTTAGGTGGTTCCGCAGGCAGGGTGTGTACCCTATGGAAGGAAAATATCAGTGCAAGGGATATGCAAATATATCATTTATTGCACCCAAACTTTATTCATTGCTTAGCTATGTCTTTCTAAAGTTCTGTAGCTTTTAAGTTCAGTAAAATTCATCCCTTTAGGGTTTTAACTAGTAAAAAAGAGGGAGATAACTCTCGATTTTTCATAACTGTCAATTTTTTCCACATGCACAAACTAAATAACAGTTTTCTTCACATGCACAAACAAAATAACACAAACCATTCCTCCAATGAACTTCAATAACCTACTTTAATGTGTCCTTTTCCCCTTCCAGGAGTTTGTGTCTTCTTAATTGTCAGAAGGATCCTGAAAAGAAGAAAATATTTTTATATTTCATCAATAAAGTTAATGATACATAAACTACAAGATTAGCAGATTTTTTTTTACTGTAGAGTTTGAAAAATGATAGTGTATTTATATTCAACTTTGAAAAGATTATCATATACCACTTTGCATCATGTATGTCTGTCCTATCAAAATCTGAGAGGTGACTGACAAGTACACATAACTGTAGAATGTAGACAGTCAATGATATGTCCAACATTTTTTAAAGTCAACAGTCACAATATTGTTTATTTACGAGTACAAAATAGTTTGCTGAAAAAAAAAAACAAAACAAAACAAAGAGTTAATGTATGATCATGCAGAGTATATCAGTGTTAGTAATGCATCAGCAGTCTCTTCAACTTATAAATGTACATACAAGCTAAGGCAAGTGGCAAATTATAACAATGAACTTTACCATTATAGGTGATTTGGTTGTAAATACCATACAAAAATTTAATTTATTTAGTGAAAAAGAGAATACTGATATTCTAAAACATGCAATGAATCTTTAACAAGTTATAGAACCATGCAGTCATGCAAATCAGTGTCCACTAGCAATGACATCTGATGAAAACAATATCTGTGAGTAGTAACGTCAACTAGAACTGGAACATCATCACAAAAATCTGTTAGTAGAAACGTCGAACTGGAACATCATCACAAAATATCTGTTAATTGTAACGTTGAACTGGAACTGGAACAACTTCTGCTTACTCACCACATCTGGAATAATTTCCAGAGTGCCTTCTCTATAGTCATCTTTGAGTTTGTAGGTGTAAATTGCTGTGGCAGTGCTGGCATCTTCCAAATCATGGTCATATACTACATTATAGAAGTCTGGAAAGCCTTTTACAACACTGATGACACGACCTTTATATTTTCCTTCATTGAATGTGTGTAACACTCGTTTCCCAACAAATAATGGAACATTGCGAGACTGTCTCTCCTCGCCTGGACCTTCACCTGCAGCTGCTATCAAATTGAGCACATTACTTTTCAATTTGTCAATGGAACATGCTTTCCCTTTCGTGCTAACATGATACAATTTCTTGTCCTTGACAACTTGCTTTAACACTTTCTGTCTAAATCTAATCTGGGCTACAAGTGCTTTCCGCTGTTCAGTAACTCCTTTTATTTCTGCCAATATAGCATCTACCTCATTTGCTTTTTGCCATAACCCATAATAAATTATGTCACTAGTATGTTTGCTTTTTGTTTTTAAAGCTGCTTTTTGCTTCTTCTCCAAAGCAAGTTGCTTTTCTTTCAGTTTTTGTTTTCGGACTGCGGTTATTTCTCCCAGTCTTTTCCTGTAGTTTGCCCTGATATCTCGTCCTTCCTTCATACTATCAGTGAGAAGCTTTTCCCTCTCTTGCTGTGGTAATGATTCAAGCCACTGTGAAGTTTTGTTGAAAACAAACATAAGGAAGGCTTCATTTGAGATAGTGGACGCATTTGGCCTATAACGCATGAAGAAGTCTAATATGCCAAATACCCTCTCTGGGATCTTATTGTGAGGAATGACAGATTTAGTTTGATCTCTTAGCTCTTGCGTGGGTTCAAAGAATCTCCCTCCTGGTAACTGTTCCTTCATAGCCCTCTCTAAAACTGAATGCAAGCCTTTAAAAGCCATTTGTGCAAAAGCACAAGCTCTGTCATCAATACTATCCTCTGCCCTGATAAGTCTTTCAAAGACATTGTCTTTTTCTATTATATTGTCAGGAAATGGGTATTCGTCTCCCTTTATGAATTCAGATGCATCTTTGCTCATTCTATCTAGAAATGTTAAAAGTGCATGGTAGTGTGTATTCAAATCTAAAACGTGCAGGTTGTTTTCAATTAGTCTCCAAAGAGGTGCAGATATTAACTTAGAAATTAATCCTAAGACTTTACAGCATGCAATAATATAAGGTTTCTTAACAAGTTGCAAAGTCAGTTTGTGGAGCTTATTGCTAGTTCCATGAACATTTTCGAAAAAAAGTTTTATTCTCTCATAATGATAGAAAGCAATTTGGCCTATCAAAAATATAATGTTGAATCTGTTACCCCGAAAACCAACAAACATCACTTTCTCATTTTCATTTTCACAATAAGTTCTGAAAGAGCTGTAACAGCCACTTTTCTCGTCCACGCCTCGTCCAAAACATTTTCCACAGAAACGTAGGAAAGAGATTGTTTTTGACTCTGAAGAAAAAATTTTGATATTTGTGGGTTCATCATCGTCATCTTCAGATACTTCTTGCTCAGCTGGCTCCTTTTCTTGCATCTTTTCAAAAGTTAATAAAATTGGTGAAAGACATTCTGCAAAATTTACCAATAAATGTAATCCGCAGAAAAAATTGTTAACTTTTGCTGTTATTGCTTGCTCTGCATCTGTCAAATCATTCCAATTCTGAATAAAGTTTGGCATTATTTCCAGTCTGTATTGTTCCAGTAGTTCAGTAAAGGCGATGTTTGTCTGTGCTCGGTCAGACATAAAGTCACGAATGTTGCATAGAATACTGTGTCCAGGAGATTTTACATTATTCTGTCTATATGATTCGCACATGTCAGAAATGTCGTCTAATATGTTTATAAAAATATCTAATGTTGTCCTAGCCGCCTTATCGCTCATGTCCCTTAAGCCTAAGAAATATACATTTTTATTTTCATCACTTAGCAGAAATGTTTGATAGGTTTTTCCAAACTTTCTAGTTTCATCACCATATAAACATGTGTCTTTTAGGGTAGCTAACTTTGCTCCAAGTTGTTTTTGTCCCACCGCAATTTTCTCTATGATAATATTGTCAACTGTTTTCCTGGAAGGTACTGCATTGGGGAATCTATTTGCAAGTTTCAAAACTTCATTCATTACTGGCCCTACATTTTCAGACGAGACATTATATGATGAAAGATTCATAATACATTGTCGTGTTTCAGGGGTGTACCTTTTCCTATTAGTATCAAAAAGTTCAAGTTCAGCATTGTCTTGTAAAAGGCTATGTAAGTAATCACGTTCTTCGGTAATATTTTGTAATTTTATCTTAAGATCATCAACTGGGTCTTTTTCTTCCAAAGTTTTTAATTGCTCAGACATTTTTTGCATAACAATTTGCTGTTCATACAGTTGAGCTTTAAGTTTTAAATTTTCTTCTTTTAAACTGTTAATTTCACTTGCATGTTTTGAAACCTTCTTTTTTTCAGTGATAATAACTTTGCCCATTTTTCCAAGCATTGTTTTATTATCTTTGTTAATTTTGTTTCGATCTATCTTTCTATGTAGTAATAGATTTTGGTAAGATATTTCTTGCTTTGATTTTAAGACAGACTTCAACCTTTCTTCTGACTTTTCATTTTTCTGTGAAACCAAAAGGATGCTTTTTCCTTGTTTTTTATTTTCTAATTTTAACTTTTTCGTTTCCCTTGTTACTTCTTCAGAATGAGTTCTTTTCAAAGTTTTAACGTCTTTGGCATGAATTGCCTGAATCTTTTTAATTTCAGTGGAATGTTTTTCCTTTAAATCCTCAATTTTTTCCTTTGATTTACGCTGTTCGTCTTTTAATTCTGAAGCCAAACTTGAACAGGTTTCTTCATATGAAGCGATTTGTTCATCTATAAATTTTCCCTTGGCTGGGGCTTGTACTGTTTCTACAGGTAGTGAAAATATCTCGTTTTCAAATTCTAACTTGGCTTTACCCCTTTTTCCTTTCAATTTTGTTTTATAACGATACAGCTTAGATATTAAAGCATCCTTATTGATTGAGTCTACATTAATATTTGTAATTGAAGAAAACTTTTCAACTAAAAAATTGCCATCCTGTGACCTACTATGGCTACTCTGGCCAAAAATGTCCATTGCAGTCCTAACATTAATAGTTTTAATATTTGTACATGTATTTGCCATAATGTTATGTTGATATCTTCAAAACTTCAAATTCAACATATATACATCCTTATATACAAGAAAGGGCTTCTAAATAAAAGTTACTTTCCATATTTAATTGTTCTTTTCATAACTCTCATCAAGACATGGTATGGGGCTTCATCTAATTTCTTGTCTTGTAACAAATCTTTAAATACATTTCCAATTTTTCTTTCTAAATAGTCATTCAGTTCTCCCATAAGCTTCTCTTTTAGGTGAAGTAATTCTTTTCTCATTAAGTAGAGAAGGAGCTCATCTTTCAAAGTGCTTAATTGAATTGGAAAGTCATTCACTAAATACTCCCACATAGAGCGTGTGCCTTCTCGTGCAAGTTCACATGCAAACAAGTCTACAAGCCTTACCGCTTTTCCTAGTATATGCTCTGGCAGTTCCTGGATATCCTCCGTACAAGTTTGTGTACTGACAGTTCTTGTTCCTGTCTGTGTGCCTACACTCACAGTGGCTGCAACTCTGTTGTCTGGGGCCGACTGCATTCAGATAAAGTTGTGATCTGAAAATAAACAATTTGAACCTGTTCAGACTAATGCATAATGCAGGTGTAATGTGAGGGTATGTTTAAAATAACAAAATACAATCGATTTTTAGCAAAATTGTCTATATTACCAACATGGACTCATCAAAATAAAAAAAATTGCAGCTTTGGACAAATAATTAACGTTTACGACTGCATTGGCCTTACTTATTACAATGATTAACCTCGGAAATGTAAACAATTGTGTTTGCAAGCAGCAATTCATAAATATTTTCCTTCTAGCTTTGTGAACTGATCGATTTTAAAGTATTTCTTACCTAAATTCATTCATTGACTGGGCGCTGCCATATTGGATCGAAATCGAGGCTGTATTTTTGGTGAACATGTCCCGTTGGAAAAAAATTGTTTTCAGACGGTTCCATGCATAAAACCTCATGAAATTTTACAAACGTCTGTAAAAATAATACATTTGCAACATATATACGTACCAACAGCGTAATCGACTGAAATCAACAATTTCTAGTTACTCGTTCCCGTCAAACTATGCTATTTTTCTGCTTCGCAATTTGTTCCAACAATGAGCAATTATTACGCGGGCTTTAATATCTAAACGAAAAGTCTAAACACTTTCCGAACGTGGAAAACATTCGAAATTTGCATAAATCGTCGTTTTAGGAGCACACCCAAACCATTTCAGGCCGGAGAATAAACCAGAAAAGTTCCGGACATTTTGCGCGGGACGAACAGAGTTATCTCCCATGTGATTTTCCGTCGCTACATGATGACAGCACAATCAGTTAACAATTTTTAATTAGTAATTGTTAAAATAAGAATCATGTATACAAAGTGGAACTCTCTTTTATTGTGGAGTAATCCTTTTTTCATACTTAAGTTCTGATGAGATTAGATTTTTAAACTCGAACATGATGACAGCACAATCAACGATTTAGCAATTATGAAAATAAGAGTCATATCTACAAAGTAGAACCCTCTTTTTGTTGCAGAGTAATCCTGTTTTCAGACTTTGTTCATCTACTTTTTGTCATCTCCTATACTCCTTTAAGACTAATTATACTTTGTGTACTTGTCGCTGTAATATCAGTTATTTCTTAATTTATTCAAAATTTATCCTTTTCCTTTTTTCAATTTTTAGTGTAAAGTTTTAAACCATATTCAAACCGAGAAATCAACACTGCCAAAAATTTGAAAAATACTTCGATTTATTATTGTTCTTTGACTTTGACGAGTAAAGAATCTGTTCTCACGCAGAGATGACAATTTTCAAATTAGTTTCATCATCGAAACAGTTGAGCACCAATTAATAATCAAACATCACAGGCAGAACATACAAACAAGAGGGAATAAAGGGTTCTGCTTAAGAAAGGCTATATTCTTATGATTTTATATAATTTTTAATACATGTACCTGTTCTAGTAATATGAACTTCACCATCTTATTTGTATTATGTTGGTCAGTGACTTTAAGTCCTTCAATATTTGTAAACATGTCTACCGTTTTTGTGCAATTTTAAGATGGTGATTTTTTTAAAATATTTACTAAAAAGCACAAATATCACAAGTAACATGTATGGATATTTCTACATCACTTGTTATGGATATTGCTGGAACTTCATGGCATATATAAACGACCATCCAGGACATTTTGGATTCTTAAAAGCGTTTGGAATTATAATCGTCGGAACTAATAGTTCTTAAGTTTTTCATGTTTCAATATTATAGGTGAGATAACTCTGACAAAAGTTATCGAAACCTTTCTGTGCACATTTAAAATGTTACGACTCAATGTCAGCAAAATATTAACCAAAAATCATTGCAATATCTTTAAAATTCACAAAGGTCAAAAACTAGGATATTACCTTGAACATGTGACCTTGATGACAGAAAAAAGATAAACGGTATCAATACTGAAGACCCCAGGTCTTTACGACTAACAGTTCTTTAGATTTGCAGGTTTGAATATTGCGTTGAATATTATAGGGGAGATAATTCCGACAAAAATCATCACAACCTTTCGGTACAGATTTAACCTGTTACGACTCAATCCCAACAACATCTTATCCAAAAAACATTCTAATATCTTTAAAATTGACAAAGGTAAAAAATTAGGACACTCTGATCTTGACCTTTCACATTGTGATGAATGTCAAGGTCATAGGTCATGGAAACCTTAGTTGAAGACCCCAAGTCATTACCTCCAGTAGTTATTGAGTTATTAGCATATATATGTTAAATCAAGTATAAAAGGGGAAATAACTCCTATAAGGAGTTGTCGAATTCCTTCGACCGAAATGTACAAAAACTCCCGTTTACACCGAACACAGAATACGTTTGCAGCCTGGGAAATTTATCCAATATTGTACATTAGTATTTCGATTTCAAATATACATGTAGATATGGAGTTTATTTACCTTTCAGTGCCGTATAGTATTACATGTACATTAAACTGTTACGCGTGTCAGAGAATCAAGTTGTACTATTTACAAAGTTTAATATTACGCACTAAAGCGCACGACTTACACCAACAGGACATGATTATCAGGAAGATAACAAAGCCGGAATTTCACTTACTTCCTCAATGATTAAAATATTCATCTTTGTATATATTTTTTTCAGATGACAACTGAAGATAAAATGGTCAAAATCCATAAATACCAAACCTTTAACGCTGGATACAATTATACATCTGTAATATAAAAATACACTTCGCATTGTCTTTCAGGTAAGCTTACCTATCATGACTTTTATAATCATAAATAAGTTTAATTTCGTATAAAACTATTGATACAAGTTATTCGTAAGTACATTTCTAAAGAAGGATGGTTTATCTACGATTATCATGTGTATGTGGCAGTTCATGTTGTCCCATGACGTATTGTTTTGTTTTCGTTTTTGTATGTGTGTGATGTCCGTTTTAATCACTTAAAAACAATTATTAGGCCATATGAATAAACTGTTCTGTTTCTCGTGACGTTTAATTTTTAGTTTGGTACTGACGGGCGGGTTTTATTCTAATATTTTTTTAATTTTTTCTAAAGTTCTTTGACCTATTTCATATGATTATACAATGTATATTTACTCAAAGTTTCATGAACTATGGCATTTTTAATGGTGACAAACAATGATAACTTTTTCAGTTAACTTCCACTTTTTTCAGTTTTTTACCCTCAAGGGATATTTTTTTTAAATTGATCAACCAAGACAAAATTTCTTTTAAAAAAAAATTGAAATAAAATGTATGATGTGTTCTTTTTGAGCAGATGCGGAGAGTACTTGAAAAACAGAACATTTTATTTGTTTGGCCTTAAATACTTTTATTTCTTGTATAATGTCGCCTACATGTATGAGACAGGTAAGCAATTAGACCCCTCAAAATAACAGCATCAGCTTAAATATAAATTTATAAAAGCTTAAGTCTCACACTTTTTTATGAAGAGACGAAGTTTCATCTTTACACGGAAGTTTGCTTTTGACGGTCAATTTCAAATTTAAGTTGTTTTTCATCTCTACACGTAACCTTGATCTTGAGTAACTGCGGTAAATTGCTTGTATCTTTATAACTAGGTAATATATTTCCTTTTATCTTTATAACTAGGTAATATATTTCCCGACGAGATTCATCGTATCCAGTAGAATCACTTCAGTGTGCGTTTACAACTTCCTAGGGCAAAACATGACGGCTTTATGGAAGCTTATCGAATTTCAGTGGCAAAGCAAATGACAAAATGTCTTTGACCTCATATTTCATGTTGCTACATCTATAAATATTTTTATATTCTTTCATTATGTATGATTATGTAATCCCAGTAAAAAAATCAGTATAAAGAGAGATAACTCGTATTCATTTGTCGTAAGACTGAGTATGTGTAGGATCGGGAAGACCATCTAAACATTTTTCATGCAAGCATGCATTTTAGTACAAGAATGAAGTCAATGAATATAAAAAAGGTTTATCATAAAAAAAAGTAGCTGACACGAAGTTACTGAACAAAAATACTAACGAATAAATAGTTACCACCCAAAAAGGCTTATGTTGTTGGGGTTTATCGTCACTTTCTGCAATCAACTGTATCGTGACTACCAGACTTACTTGGGGAGGAAAGCCCGGACAGATATCCAGCTGACCTTGTGAACCCCCGACCTTGGGTAAGGGTGTTTCGGAAACCTTAACCTATGAAGCGTCAGCGATCTTAACAACTCGGCCACCTAGTGGACTTATTAGAGGAGAAAAGCCGGAATAGGGTATCGAGCTGACCATGACCTTGGTTAGGTGTCTTAACACCTGAAGCGGGACAAAAAGGACTCGACCCGAAAACATCAGTTGTAGATCGTCCCAACACTTTGACGATACATTAATTAAATGACAGATAATTTTTATAATTAATGTCCGACGTTATCACACAGATTATAACCGTTATTTTTCT
>JAOXYJ010021674.1:0-12570 GCA_028566555.1 Lithophaga nigra
TTTCATTTGAATGTAGGCATTCTTTTCTATCACAGCATAGCAAAGCGAACTAATCTGTGTATATATGTACTACTTTCCCGACTGACCTATTTGGTGGTATTACACCTAACAGGAATTGTAAAGATTGTAGCACGAACTGTCCTATTAAATAATAACCAACTGGAAGTATAACAGGAATTGTCAAGTATACAGCACACCACAACAAACCGCCCCACCAAACAACAACTAACTGTGAAAACCAACAAAGAAACAAAGAAAACAATCATAAACAACACGGAGTCAAGATAGCTCAACTGGGTACAAGGTACAAGCACAACTAGTTGTGGTGCAGTTAAATAAGTTTATGGTTACCCAAAAACCCTCTTACCTATCTCAGTTTTAAAAGTAAAACTCAAAACAAACGAATGCACAGTTATAGTTTTATAGTTACCAAGTTGACCACCAACTCAATTAAGATACGCGTGACATGTAATTTGCATGTAGATAAGCAAGGTCAAAACTTATACTTTTCAATTAGGACTAAAGAAACAAATGTACTTTATCATCAACCCCATATTCCAATATATAAATTCCACTGTAAAAAAATTTTCAATATGGTATATTTTCGATGTACACGGCTAGTGCTGTATTTCAGGTTTTGCATTTTACATGTACGTGTAAAAGTAAATGTGCAATATGCAATTGCAACGATCAACTATGTACATTTAACTCATAAGGTTGCTGACCTTGTCGTTATGCTATCGTAATTTTGTTATTGACGATACCATATCTAGAGCACTAATAAAATAAGTAGTAATTTTTACAACATTATAATGCATAGTTCCTTAGGTAAATTGAATTATTTTTTCTTATATTGTTGGTAATATGTACAGCTTCATGTGTTCAAGAACTCAGTGTTTTTATGGGGTATATGTTTTTTCATTACAGATGGGTCGAATTATCAGTCGGAAATACTGACCATTGAATAGTCTAAAAAAATATCTGTTTTTTTTTATTCATTTACAAATTCGCCATTCTCACAATAACCAGGACGCTATTAATCAGATTTATTTCCCTGTCAAAACACAGATATAAAATAATTTTAGAATATAAGAGCACTTTAACAAAATGTTATTTATGCTAAAAGTCTTTCATGCTTGGAAATAAAACCGATTTATTTTCAAAATATGTATCAGCATGGTCATAAACACGAAAACATTAGAGGAATTATCATCGTAATAAATCAGAGAACGCTGTTATAATGATTAATGACAGAAATACGGCTTATCCTTGGTTCCTATAAAGGTTTTCCGAAGGGATAGAATTTGCTTAATGACTCGGAACAAGAACTGACATCGAACATAAAGAATCCATTATTTTCACAGATATTGGGTCTAAATAAACTTTTTAGACAATGACGTCATGTAGGAACTAGCTTACTGAATTAATTTAATTACAATTGGAGAAAATATGCAACAGCAGGAAATAAAACATTCCTTAACTGAAAATCCAATAAATTACATGTACAACATGTCTTTTGCAGTCGATTTCAATTTAGTCCAGTCCAACTGTCCCGTTCAGTCAACATTTTACACTTTACTGCACCCATCTCTCGAAATAGTTTCAACTCGTCTAATGCGTGTTTGTTTTTGAAATTTTGAAATATATTGACGGAACTTAAATAACAATTATTGGAGGATGTTTATATTCTTACGAAAGAAAATCAAAAGACTGATTAAGTAATGTCAATTTGAAATGGAATGGATAGGAGATTAAAGCATACTACATGTACTTAGAACAAAACCAAGACGGTTACACAAGCTAAGGAAGATAGAGGTGTTACAATTAAATCTTATTGCAGCTGTACTTGAATGTATCACAACTACAAAATATCACAGTTGGAAAAAAGGCAGAAAAATATTTTGTCCAATAAATAACACAGAACACCATAATTATACAATCCAAACGTAATACTATTAGCAATACTGAATAAATCATTTTCAATGTGATAATGACAAAAAGCAAGGCGACTAAATGCTAAAATTCCAGTTTTAGTTAGACAATCGAATGGAATCGGCGTCATTTAATACAAACTTAATTTTCCCAATAGTCTCTCCTTAAACAAAAGACAATAATACTATGCAACTGAGAAATAATTGACATACAATTTCAAGATTTACAGACTATCTAAAGTAAATTTAGAATTAAGTTCACTAAAACACTTCAACATTGATTTACTACCAAATATGACACTAAACCTGCGAGCGGAAGGATTCTTAAAATGGAATTCCATTAATACAATAAGATTTACTAGTTGGACGATTTGTGTTGTGTCGGTCAATACTAGCTTTTCTTATCAGTAAATCATTCTAAGACCTGTAAAAGACATCAATATTTTATTAGTTTATCGCCTACTCGGGTTCCATTCGACTTCCTCTGTGATGGATTTATGCCATGTAAAGTGTAAGAGGTTTGTGGGGTCAAGAGAATATCTGTAGAACATTGAACGTATCACAACATTCTTGTAAGTATAATATTGACGGTAAAGGAAAATAATGATGATATATTGGATAGAATATACCTCTGATCAAAAACTCATCATCGACGTGCAAACATAGTGAAATGAACACCAAGTCTATGATGCTTCTCTTACAGCAATCTCCAACAGCCAATTAGACAGTGAAAGTGTTTAATGCTATTCTAAACAAAAGCAAAATGCTCCTGTTAGCATGGATATAAAAGCAACTCTAAGCTTCTGACTCGCATAATTGTCTGATGTCATGAAATATGGAAGAAGAAAAGTAACACATTTTACTTTATTTTTTTTTTGTTCCTGTGACATCTTACCAAAGCATTCTCATTCGTCGCCTAATATCGTTTCTTTCTTGTTTAGCTGAAGTTTTTTTCACATGTATATGTTACTGCTAGGAGAAAAATATAAAACTAAACTCCAAACTTCTGCAAAGTGTTCTACAGCCTAGAATACAAGTGATATCGGTTATATACGTTAACAATTATTTCTGGACTCTGTCCTTTACTACGGAAGCACTGAACTGCCTCTTGATACTGTCTTACAAGTCAATTTCAACACATCAATTAAGATACATTAGTTGCTTTATAAGACGATTAAGCGTCTTGTTTTTCTTGCTTTAATGACATATATCGGATTAGGACTGTACAACTTTTGTCGAAATATATTTAACAAGAATTGAGATTGTATTACTTTATATCCTTAATTACAAAATAACTGAAGATTATTTTTCTTGCTTTTATCGTATATATCTCATTGGATTATGACACTTATGTCGGCATAAATGTGGTTAGTAGTAAAAAAACGAAAGTTCTGCCGCACCTGCTTTTCGACCGGAATTACCGGTTAGAAGGTCCAGCTTCTGCTTGTAAATGATCTTTATCTCAAGGTGATGTCTTTTCCATTCGGGAAGCTGGACTTGGCAATCTTGTACAACTCTGGATTCAGTGGTTCCCCTCCAAGTACTCTTTCAGTATTCTAGAATACCTCTGTTGGTGTTTTGTAGACTGGACTGTCAATCAATCACAGCTGTTGTCTCACCTCTTTTTTGTCTCCATTGCTACTTCATGTATTCATCCACCACTATCCGCTTGGACATGGATATGTACTTTTCCTCAGTGTTTGGACTATTGATTAGAAGATGACCGTCATATCCTGCCAAGTTGTGGAAGATCACTGGAATGAATGGCACTGGTACCCTATATTTCAGGTTGCACTTGCTTTGATGTGCCCTTTATAAATCCCAGTGTAGTGGCAGTACTCTTATCTTCTTTAAGCTCTTAGTTGGATATTTAACATCTGGAAGCGGCTTCAAATGCCTTCTTGTCTTCTCTCATCTTCATGGACTTGGAGAAGTTGTTCTCTTGATACATACCGTTGACATCCTTTTCTAGAGTGTCAATGAAGATCTGTGTTGTATCCTCACCCTAACTCTACAAGGAGTAAGTGACTGGATCTCTAGCATATACTCTGCCATCAAAACAGTTGATCAAATAGCAGAAGAACAGACACTGAGGAAAAGTACATATCCTCCTCCAAGCAGATCATGGTGGATGAATATATGAAGAACAATGGAGACATACAGGAGGTGAAACAACAGCAGTGGTTAATTGACAGTCTCAATTCACAAATTCCAGCCTACAGAACCTAGTACAGACAACACCACCAGAGGTATTCAAGAAATACCAAAAGAGTACTTGGAGAGGAACTGAACGCAGAGTTGTATAAGATTGGCAAGTTCAGCTTTCGGAATGGAAGAGATAGAGAAGTGCGGCAGATTTCTCGTTTTTCACTACTACTTACCACATTTATGCCGAGATAATTTTCATAATCTAAATGAGATATATACGATTAAAGCAAGGAAAATAATCTTCAATTATTTCTAAATTAAAACTAACGTAGTCTTATTTAAAACGATTAATTGAATTTTAACTTGGAGCGATATAAAATAATATTATCTCAATTCTTTTTAAAATATTTCGACAAATGTTTTACAATCTTAATGCCGTATATGTCCTTAAAGAAAGAAAAACAAGACGCTTAATCGTCTTATTAAGCAGCAAATATGTCTCAATTAATGTAATGATGTTGACTTATGAGACAATATCACGCGGCAGTTCAGCGCTTTCATACTTTACAGAGAGATGACGTTGACGTGTTATAACTGAAAACGTGTAGGCAGATTTTTATTTTTGAGATATAGACTGTATAAGTAGATAAATATCATCAAATATTACATTCATATTCGATGCTGTTTACTTTACCATTCAAACTTTGACAGCTAAAAAACACTTTTTTGGCTTGTAAAAGAATTAAATCTTTGGTGTAAAGATTAGTGTACTGGTGGAGTGCAGGAGATCGCGCCTCGAGTCGTGGTCGGGTTAAATCAAAAACCCTATAAGTTTAATATTTGTTGCTCGCCAATATGCACGCAGCATCAACGAGATTGAGCAAACAAAAAAATGTCCTCCAGCAGGATAAATCGTGCTCTGTGGGTTGTCATTTCAGCTATTTAGCTCTGTAAAATCCAGCTCGGCGTACTGATCTGGCACAAGCAGGTCTCAAAATATACATTACATAATATGGTTGAAAAAGTTGCTGACATTGTTTAAGTAATATTCACTCACTCAATCGTCATTTTAGAAACAAATATGTCAAAATAGATAATGTCAGTCATGAGACAACGTAATGGTAACGTTGCAATGGTGTATCGTTAGAACGTTACATTGCAACGTAAATTTAATGTTACATGTGAAAATAGTGAACATGGTTTTAACAGTAATATTGTACTGAGAGGTAAATACAAGATGAAACAGTAACGTTATGATAACATTTCACTAAAATGTTATCAATACGTTTTCATGACGTAAAATCATAAAGTTGTAGCGTTGAAATTACATGATACTGATTTAACTGGAACTCGAAACAGTGATCTATGGATGGTCCCTTTTCAATTTTTTTTCATTTCTTTCCAATAAGACATTCAGTTTAGCCATCATAAGAAAAAGCGGTTTCTGACTGGATGAATTAAAGTAAAATGTTGACTGAAAAGAATCAGAGATTTGAAACTTTACAGAAATTGATCAATGGCTAGTAGTCCTCTACAAGGTTTTCTCATTTCTAACGATCAGACACTCGGTCGAGACGGAATAATGTATGTATCTGGTTGGCTGAAATTTCAAATATCCTCTTGCCCAAACAACTAAGCAGATTGAGCTGAAATTTACAGAATAACCTATTACAGCAATTCCTTTCTTCACAGATATAAATCTTGAACTACGTAATTTGTGTTCAGTTGTTTGTCCTGCAAAGCCATGTGATCGATACTGATTATCATGAGCATCATCTACTTCTTTAATTAAAAGCTGAAATTGTGTAGGTAATAAAATTTGAGGAGTGCTCTTCAACAAATATCTCGGAAGTTTCGATTATGCCTCTGATGGAAAGGTGTCGGCTTGAGATACAAATAACTGTCCTGTTACTATAATATTAATCCAAATAGGGAACTGAATCTTGTAATCACAAGTACGTGTATATATAGTGCCAAAGAGGTCCAAATATTCATAATATCCCCACTGGGCCAGACGGATGGTCTAGAATCAGCGTTTCAGTTTGTCTCTGCAATAGACCCTTCATCTGGCATTAGTTGGAATAAGAAATTGAATGTACATTTATGTTAATAATTTAAATATAAACGACTTTGCCATTGTCATTATGTCCTACAGGCCAGGCTGCTAGCAACACTTGGATCAAATTTTACGATTGTCCAGTAGCTATATTGTTTTAGATATCAAAATACCCGGAATAGAGAACAGAAATTTGGTACCGGCAGACTTTTAAAAAAAAAATACATCGACCTTCGAGGCAGTGTTGTGGTCACAACTATTTTACAATTAATGATTGATCCATATTGATATATAACAGTACTTCATGTATTAATCGATACTGAATTTTAATAAACTATTTTAAATGTCGGGATATGTAACTTTCCTGCTGTTACTAATATAAGTTCAAAACATGCGCAAGTAAATAAAGACAACAATCAATGACAGCTCATAACAGGCAACCAACGCAACTTGTGACTTTAGTTTCCGCATTGATGTTTCTTAAAATTCCAGTGTTTCCGGTTACATTACCATACATATGAATTCAATCACAAATATTCATTTAAAATATCGACTTGTAATGGGCGATGTAAATTCAAATTATACCGAAAAATATATGAACAACAAGAAAGCTATGAAGAACTTGACGACACAAATAAAATACTTGATAAAAAGCAGACATGTCTTTCTTGAACTTTTGAACTTCAAGAACATTTACATGCGTTTTGGTTGATACTTGTTCATGGTCCTTATTATATATTTGATATCAACTTATTAGATAGAGAGTTACTAATGTCACAAAAGCTACTCAGTCAAGGCCATTTCAAGCCTAAATTAATAATTTTATGGTTCATTATGGGGTGTCCATGTCGGAGATGATTACGGACATCTTCCCTGTATTGTAATCGTGGTCATCCTCCATAACTGCGACCTTTTACTGACTTTACCCACAGGGCAATGCGACGGCTAACACATGACTTGTGTAGTAGGAAATACTTATCCTCTCAGAGCACCTCAAATCACTCCGAGTATGTGTGTGTGTGTGTTTTTTTTTCTTTGTTGGGAGTTCGTATTGCTCGTGTTTTAGTTTTTGGTGTTCTTGTGTCTGTTTGCCATCTCGTTTGATTCTTAGTTGATGGCGGTCTAGCCTTTCCTGTTTGTATTTGATTCTTTGTTGATAACGATATTATCTTGTCCTCTGGATATATGATTTAGTGAACTTCGGTAATCTCCTCAGTCTATATGAAATAACTTATCAAACTTCGAACAATCAGAATACCTTAAAAAATCCGAGCAAAGCATATTTTCAAAAAATATTACAAGAAAAAAAATCTGAATTCGCAAACAATATCAGGGACTTTCAGTGGTTTTACAGCAAATTAAAATCATCAAATCTTGAATAATAACGACAGTCCGGAACTGGCAACGTTTTTACCATAATAGTGATAAGACTACAGTTTACCTAAATGAACTCTTCATTCTCTTTAGAACCAGAGGATAAATTGAACATCTGAAATAGCTTTAAAATGTCAATTTGAACCATGCAAATACTAAGTATCTATTGTAATTTTTATAAAACTGTTTACAATAACCAAAATATTTTATCCAAATATATTAAATTTATTATTTCCAGTCTGTTGTCTTGGTTACTATAAATTATTATCATACTGTCTGCAAATTTCTTAAATAATCAAATTATTTCATTGGACAAACGGTATGTCATGTATTAATTTTCCATGATTTTTGTACGCTCCTCCCATACGTAGCGGCATATGATAAATATTTCCATTCAAATCTCACCCATACATTTGTACATAGCAACATGTGATAATATAAGAAATTTAAATACATGATATTACCGTATATTGCCTAACCGGATAAAATTAACACCTGCTTCCACCAAAGTTTTCCGATGCGTTATACTACGTTTAATGGAAAAGCCGTGAGTCAGCTTATAAATAATATAGCATTCAATATAGTAGAAAAAACATACTAGCATTTGCCTGAATGAGGGTGTTAGGGTAGATTATCACGCTCAGAAAAAAATTATTCGTCTCGGCTGATAATATTTTTCTTCGCGTGATAGTCCACCCTCATCCAAGGGCAGTATGTTTATACTGTGTTATTCAAGTTTCAGACGGGGAATATCGTCCGATATACCCTGGTTTGTTTACTTCTATTCCCTTAGCTGCAGGCGAAGGTAATATAATAAACATCCAGGGTATATTAGACGATATTCTCTTTAGAAATCGTTTTGGATTTTGTGACCTTTGCGTCAAAATTTAGTAACCGTATACTTATACGTATAACAAACCATAACAAAATATCGAAACTGTGAGTAAAGCGGTGTTACCGTACCCAGTGGAAACATATCTAGTTCCTGGATTTTCTCTGTGTATGTATCGGCAATAGAATACCGAAAGGAACAAGTTCAGAAAGGCAAAATTGGGAACACAGAAAGGTAAAACCCATAAAAGGACAAGAAGACAATATAAAACTAAAGAAAAAGGTAAACAGAAGACAAAGAAAACATGAACGCGACGACGCAAAAACCAAATCACTTACAATGTGAAAACTCCGGTGCTCTAAAAGGGTAAGCATGTACTGTTCCATCGACAGCGCCCGTCAGTCATACTGTAAGTCAGAATGTCCGGGAAGAAGTCAATTCTGTGGATTGTCAAATCCATAAGACGCGAAATCTGAATAAAGATGTCAAGTCTCATTTGTGAAATCGAAACATCGTAACAGTCTTTCAAATCATGATGTCGGCCGTAGAATTTTTTGAAGTGACGATATTAACCCTGGCTAAGTAGCTTCTGTGACAGCAATTTCGCTCTGTTTAGAAAGTCACTATACAAATCACATGCACGTGAGTAGCCAATTGACTGTGAAATGTATTACATGTATACACCATCTCTTTTTCTTTGTGACAGCTCTTGTAAGAACTTTGCTTCATATGAATGCAAAAACAGATCAGCCAACAGTGGCGCACAGTTTGTTCCCATAGGAATTCCAACTATGTTGAAAAACATCTTCTCCAAATTCGACAAATATATTGTATGTGTTTAATGGATTGAAATATTCTAAAGATGTTCGGTCGACAAACGCAATCTGACTGACTGGCAAGAGACTTGAGGACTTGTTGAATATTGTTATGTTTTTCTGAGGAAATTATATGCCAGAATTTTTTCATTCAACATATTAGTTCTCTTGAAATTGATTCAGATGTCCTCGCCGTCTTAATACAATCTAAATAATAGCTAGAATCTATAAAAAAAATATGTAATGTTTTCGATGTCGCTATAATACAAACAGAAAATGCATGTTATAGCCCTTTTGTTGTTTATGAAAGCAGGGGGAAATTCTGATATAATTAGACATATATTGTACCATTTTATTTATTTATATTACTTTTAAATTTTAAGACCGATAAATGTCCACGGAATATACCATAGTAATGTGCCGTAATGTAAACTATTTTTCTTATATATTTTCATATATACAAAGTGCTGTATGTTCTTTCACATTTGAGGACGGGCATAAAAATGAAATAGTAAAATGAATTATCGATTTATGTTAACCCTTTTCACTAAAATATCATTTCTAACGTTCAAAGAGCAAGAATAAGGAAGTTGTCTAGTTTCAACCAATTAGATAGCTTCAAAATGTTTAATAAAAACATCTTCATTTCTCACCTGAATGCAAGATCAATTTTACTTAAATATCAGAATTAAAAATGCAACTATACCATTAATTATAGAAACATGGTCAGATTTTTTCCGTTACTAATGCGAAAACTGGGTATTGAAAATTATGGTGTTATTTGCGTAGATCGATTCAAAAACAGAGGGGTATCTGTAAAAACATTTGTATATTAGGAATGATCTGGCCTTTTCGTCTTTCAGAGAAATCTACGTCAATGGCATGATATCCGTCTTGATTGAAATTCTTTTCCTAAATGGTGTGGAATCCATCTTAATTGAAATTCTTTTTCTAAAACTAAGCCATTCTAGGTACTTGTTACAGACCATCTAAGTAAAGTAATTTTCTTGATCTATTTGAACTTCAAAATGTGACGTGATTGCAACAGAATATCTCGGGTGATTTTTAGTCGTTACCGAGAAACAAACGACTTATGTTGTCACTAGAATTTCACGCATACCCAATTCTTCATCGCAACTTCTGTTTCCTGCTTCCACGGCGGAATGATATTCACTGCAGTTCTCATGGCGCTAAAATTTAAACTTGGGAGCTCTACTTCCCACTATTAGTATTTTAACAGTTTTGTAAATCTAGATAGAAGGGATTCGTCGAAATGATTAATAGTAATAATCGAGGAAATTCTTATTTTCTGATTACGTAAAGCCTCAGACTGGACGTTTCATTGACCTTCACCGACAATGTGCAACAGCTTTGATAATGAATTAATCCTTTTAATCGTGGTCAATCCTCGGCGAAATTGACAATTACATCATATTTTTATGGGTGAAATTGTAATTAAAATAAAATACACTCGTCAATTCTTCTACTTTTACATTATTCTAAAGAATATTATTTCAGTGGATTTAAGGTAAAGTGCTCGCATATTTGGCGTTCAATCAGATAAAATCCAAAGTTCTAACAGTTTTATTTATTTTTGTAGAAGTTAACTAGTTTTTATAAAATTATTGGTAAAAGACGTCCCGTCGAATGACAACTGAACAACGATGGTAATGTTTTGTGTTTATCCTATTTTCAATCATAATTTAGCATATAATCATGACAAAAATCAGAAAGTTTTATCATGTTTATTACGATATGATACATGACCACGGTTTTCTACACTGAGTTGAGAAGACAATCCTGAGCGACTGAGAAGAGGTCGTCATATTGCATACGTACATGTATTATGTTAAGTTACCGTCCCGGTTTGTGTAGAAGATACCTGCTGAAACCAATAGACTAGCCTATTGGTTCCAGGTGAGGCATGGGTGAACTGTATATATACACATGTACCCGAAACATGAAAAAGAAATCGATCAAGAAAGAAACACGACTACAAGAACGCCAGTGCTTTGATTTATTCTAAAAAGCATAAACATGGAGAGCTGTTCCAGCTGGAAAAGTATTTTTACTGATGGTAGAATCAATTGTGCAAATGGAATTTCTGCTGGCCTTTTTTGTTTTGCATTGTTACTTAATGCCATTGTTGCTAAACTTTTTATTATGGCCACCAAACAGCCTGCTGTCAATCTTCTCCGTTAAAAAACTGCGTGCAACTCAGAAGATCTCCCTCAAATAGTGCAGAAAATGGGATAAAAAGAATAATGAACATGTACGGAAACCGTATGATTATCAATCTGTACAAACATACAAAGAAACAAAATAATTGATTTAAAAAAACTAATTATTCGGTATTTGTTTACGTATGAAAAATATTTATCAGGTCAACTGTTCTATACTTTTGTGGACAGGAATATATTACCAAGATAATTTTCTCGCTAGTCTCCATTTGTATACAATAACATTATGCGCCAATCGGTCCTATGAGCCGAAATGCATTGGAGGCTACGTGTACTACATTTCTTGTTTACTTTATGAGCTCTATATGCGTGATTTTGAAACAAAATCGCACAAACGTTTCCCAATTAGGATGCTTGAAATTTTGTTCCTAACGAATGAAAATATTTAAATTAATAAAGCTATATCATCGTTAAATGGCTATCATCAACTGTAAATTTTTGTACATGTAAACAAATTGAACCTGTCAATATCTGCACGTGCATGGAAGTGCCAAGACAATAGTGACACAAACGTAATTTACATGTACCTTTCATACCACATGTAAGTTTTTCGTTGTGTGACCTCTCAGCCAGTTTCTAGCCTGATTTCTGCACCTCGAAAAAGAAACTGAACCTTATAACACTTTTGAGAATTATATACACTTTGAAAGTAAGCTTATTTGGAGAGGTATTTACATCTACCCAACAGAATTGATCGTTTAGAAATTAGGTCTTTAATATCGGATGATAAATATCTGATAGAAAGTCCGAATGAAAAAGGATGAAAGGGATATTGTATTTTCGAAAAACAAAACAAAACAAAAACAAACAAACAAAGAATAAAAACAAAATTATTTTCTATCACGTACATTTAGATACAAATGCAGTCAAGGTGCAAAATAAAACATTATAAATATACAGGAAGAGATCACTCCGGATTAATGCTGTCAGTGTCGGTCTTTTCATTGATCTTTGTCGATAGTGCACCATCAAATACGATAATGATTTAATCTTTTTAATTGTATTCAATAACAGTGATTCCTCGACGAGATAGACAGTTTTCGACGACGTTTTCGTTTACGCGTAAATATTGATCCTAATAGTTAACCACAGAGTGATCTCTTAACCATCCACATTTTCAACTTTCGGTTGTTTATATTATATGATCTGAAGTCGTTGCAAATTCATTTTGAAA
>JAOXYJ010021783.1:0-35719 GCA_028566555.1 Lithophaga nigra
ATAAGATACAAATAAGCAGACTACTGTTTGCAATGTAGATTTCCTTTGAATATACACTTAATATACATACATTCTAAAATGGGCACATGTTAGCCAGGTGAGCGATACAGGCTCAGGTGAGCCTCTAGTTCATTTGCCTGACTGGATGTTGTTGCTCACCATCTATAGATGTGCAATATGGTTTTGGAATTTTGATTTTTGGTTCTGGCTTTTATTCAATTCCAAAACATTTCAGGCATGTTGTGAAGGTAGGGTGGGGGTTATTTAACTGTCGGGTGCGGGGATAGCTGTCGTTTCCGACAGCCTTTGTATCTAGTTGAATTTGCCGCCAAAAAATGGGAGATAACTCGTGATCTTTCGGTATTCTCTGGAGTTTTCAAACGTGTTCATTCAATATTACTTCCTGTAGTTAAAATGTCATGCTTGCTGACATCTGTCAATTTTCAACAGAATTAAGAGTTTAAGACTTGTGTACCTTGATCAATCATAAAATTCACGCCTTCAGCCTCCATAAGGACATATTTCGAGTAAGTATTTCATTGCAAAAATATGAAATAAACATTTCAGAAAATAAAAACAAAAAAATTAAACCGTCCCTTCCTCATCACTTTCCAGAAAACCATTATCTTTTACCTGGCCTAACTGAGAAATTTTGGTAAGGGTCTTAAACATGTTAAATGTCCCTAATTTTGAACAATATAATATTTTGCATACATGTAATTTAACAATTAAGACTGAAAATAATGATTTAGGATATTATGAAATACAAAAATGATAATTTTTGGAATGTCTAGACTTTATCAGTGACATCATCATCATCATCACATGGTAATATTGTGTTATTTAGCAAAAACAAATTGTTTTCATCAGTTAATTTTTACCCAGTTTTGCTTCGAAAAATATTGGCCACATTCCTCAAACAAGAATATTTTTATTTAAAAATGTCTACCTTATTAAAATACATGTCTTTATTGCAAATTAATTTTGGTCTAGGATTGTGGCCAATGTAATCTACAGCAAAATGGAGTGAAAAATAGAGGAAAATCTTTTTTCAAATTTTACCTTGTGTTGGAAAATATTCTCAGAATTGGTTTTGTTTATTAAATATGAATAAATGAAGATGTCAGAAATACTTGCTATGTTGTGATATCAAATACTTAACATTTTAGGGCCAAAATGTGCTCTTTTCATGAACAACTCCTATAATTAACAAAATGAAAATAGGCCCCTTTAACCTGACCTTTTTCAGTCTTCAACAAAAGTTTTGTCAAACTAGCATAAATAGGTATTTTAAAAGGATATTCTCTGTTAACATGATTAACCAAAACAAATTTTAAACAAATTTTAACTAGTGCAAGCCCATTTTTACTACAGTGTACTTGGGCTAAGAGCTAGTGGTTAAAGTCGAAGCCTTAGGTCTTGGAAACCCTAAGTGTTACGTAAAATATTGTAGATACATGCTGCTAAAAGATCTTGCAACAAGGAATTCATTGGACAAAAAAAAAAAACTGCATCAGTTGGGAAAAGTCCCTAAAGCATATGAAAATTAAAAATTTCTGCCTTTGACTTTGATATCTCAAATACGCTCAGATCAAGCAGATGTACGCATCAAATCTGTTGACATATTGTGTCAAAATTAGATGGAAAAAATTTTTAAAAATATTTCTTTAAAAAATCACTTGGTGTCCATTATTGTTCGACTTGTGTCATATATGTCAGGGTTAGCTTTCGACATTAAAGTCTGAAACCACTGGGCCAATTTGGACCAGTTTTGGCAGGGATAGTACCTGGATGGTCCACTTTTAACTATTTTAAATATAAATATTACAAACTTCTCCGAAACTACTGAGACAATTGAACTAGAACTCAGGATTATGATCATTAGATGATCCTTTACAAAGTTTCTTTTTTTTTAAGGTTAATTCCATCACAGCATAGTTTAACATTAGGAAATGATGGGGGAATATGCCAATCAGAGACCATTGAGACAATTAAACCAGAGCATGGATGAATACTTGTGCAAAATTTATGTTTTTTTATGTGAGTTTAGTTTCAAGATGGCCACCACCATAGGACATAGTTGAACAAAGGACCTGAGAAACCACTGAAAATAAACAAGAACTGTCCATGAAAGATCATATGATGATTCTTTACATCGATCTCAAGTCAGATATGGCTGTCAGCGCAGGACATACTTTAACATGGGACAGTATGTGAAAATACAGGTCAGAATAATGAGAAAGTAGGCCAAAACTGTTCATCAGTGATCAGTTGTCATTTGTAAAGTTTATGTTGTGTAGAACAGTGTTACATGAGACTTCATAGAAATTTTGCGGGGGATGGGGTGGAGGGGGTATATTTTTCGGTTTCTCATAAATTAGTCCGTTTATAACCATGGTGAGCGACACAGGCTCGGGTGAGTTTGTAGTTTCTAGACATTGGCATGTGACTATAGTAATTTTTGGAGGACTGTGCAACTGAGCACATGAACACCAAACTTTGTTTAGGTGTTTATTGATCATTCCCAAATTCACTGACATATTTGTTAGTTCTGTTTGGTGCATTGTAATTGAAAAAATTTTCACAATTAAAAAATTTTTTAAAAAAGGTAAAATTTATAGTGGTGTTTCCTGCAGTTTTTGAAAAGGGCCGGGTAAATAAAGGCACTATTTCTTACATGCATTTAATAAATAACATTAAATTAATACATTACATTTAACAGTCAGGGGACTTACCGAAACAAGTGATTTTTCAATTACCAGTATGAGTGATTTTTTGTTCTTGTTACGAAAAAAAGGAAAACTCGGGTCAAAACTATGATTGCATATTTTTGGACAACATATTTACCATATATATCTTGTTCAAACACAAGTGGCTTGTTGTGTATTTAAGTGCTTCTTTGCAGAGAAAAAAAAAGTTTTTCATCATTTTTGGCTTATTTAAGCCCCATTTTGAAGGGTAATTGCCAAATAATTAGAATTTTCCCAGCAGCGTTGATAATTTTCCTGTAAAGTTCAACATCTCAGTTTTCAAATTAGGTAAAAACTGGAATATGTTCTCGGACAAAAACATGATGTTCTTGGGAGGTTGAACATGACTGGGGTACTCTGAAAAAAATCACTGATACAGGTGATAATAACTGAAAAATCTTGAAAATCCCTGCAGATAGTGATTTCTTATTGTTTCAAATACAGAAGTCTATTTGCAAGTTATGCATGGCAATACTTCAAACCATAGAGGTTTAGCAACAGATATCAGTTTGTTCCCCTTATAAAAAATTAAGAAAATCAAAGATATGAGCAAAATAAGCAAAATCACCTACTCCAGTAGCAAAACATTTAGTTAACTTATCATTTACAGTAAAAAATAAAGAGGGATAACTCCTACTTTCAAACTTTCTTGGTTAAAAATCACTTAAGCATGTGATTTTTAAAATCTCTTAAGCATGTGATTTTTAAAATCTCTTGTTTCAGTCCCCTGATTGTTTAAAAAAAATAAAGGTACACATACTAAAATACATGTAAATACCTTGAAGTCTTTATTCAATTAATACGGAAGTACGGAGTTAGTAAGAAGTTCATCGTTGGTCCGAGAAAGTTCTGTGATTACGCTTTACTGGTATCGGCGTTTGGGACGTCCTGGTACCTGATAACGTCGGAGCAAAGACTGATTTATTTTATTAAGTAAATACCGAATTTTGGTGCGTATAAGCCGCATATTTTTACACTAGAAACAATTTCTGAGCTTAGGGGGGCGGATTATACACCCGTATAAGAGTATCAATGATTTTTCTTGATGTGCAAAAAATTCCCAAATCGTATTTTCGTTTCCGTTCCGTTGAAGTAGTAAGGAAAAGTAATATGCGCTTGCTGTAGTACAAATACCTTCTATTGTTATAAAATCAAACTTTATTGATCCATATTCTGTTGTTTTGATGTCACTTTGTAAACAGGTAAATGTGTTTCAAAGAAACCGCCATGTTTTGACAGGTAAACAAAATCACATGTTGCTGTAAAGTGTTAATTTTAGATTGACAGGTATAATTTAGCCAAACAGGCTTCGGCAATATTTAATTGATCAAAGGTGTCAATCAGTTTCCTGATCATGTCAAATTAAGTTCATATTGTTCTAAAAACATCTTCTTTAAAATAAAACTTGAAATAATTTCGTCAGTTATAACACGGATATGGCAATGTTCACCGAACTTGTTTTAATTTAGTCAACGCAACCGAGCTTCCGTATACAATGAATTTATCTAGTTTTATTTAATTTTTGTATTTATTTGACTTCTCTTTTCATTATAAAACACATAAAAAGGTTTGTTCGGAGGAAAAGAAGACTCGATGAATAGTGAAACTGATTAAATTACCGGACAGTTGTCAGAAATGTCAACAGTCGTACATTGGCCTTTTGCTGCAAGTCCCAGCGGACTATATATATATATATACTAACAAGATTTTTTCCCAAATTTTTTCAAGCAGAAAAGGACTCGCGGATTATGCATAAATACGGATTATATGCAACGGATTACGGTATTCAAAAGTATTTAAACTGTGGGATATTGTAAGTACTTGGATAAATTGACCCAAATGTGGTACTTTTAACTACCTCTTTACGAAAATGGAAGATTATATTATTTCTTTGTTATTTCATTTCAAAATGTTCATCTCTTTTGCTCTTTATGACGCAGCGAACCAGGACGTCCCAAATGACGTCACAGAACGCATCAAATACCGGATTTTCTCCATAACCAACCACAACTACGTACTCCCGTATTAAAACTTGGGAAGTTGAATGATAAAATGATGTAAAAAAAAATGGCTGTAGGAAACACTAAATAGGTTTAAGTATAGAACTCCAAACTGATGATGTAGAATAAGTTATGCATTTAGTTCTTAACCATTATAATAGTAAAAGTGCCATCTATCCATTAGTTTTTCAGACAGTTTCTTTTGGAACAGATAGGTTTTGTTACTGGGACTAGAAGAAAGTAATTTTTTCAAGTCATTATGCTTTTTGCTAACTTTAGTTTGTACAATAGCATAACTTCGATCGACGGCTGCTTTAAGAGAAGTGATGCCTGGACACCTGTCACTTTTTGCTTTGTTGGTTAAGTAATCTTTAACCTCTTTGGTGTCCCCCAACAATAGCTGTACCATATCAATTTCTGTTTGTTTTCTATGTACACCTGAAAAAAGAAATTTTATATTAGTTACATTTTTTTCAAATTAATTTCTAATGGTTGATTGGGAGGATGGGTCCAATGAAAAACTGGGTGAAGTAATATTATATCTTTTAAGGCAGAACAAAAAAAAATGTGTGTTAAGGGTAACATACTAAAAAAAGTTAGGTAGGCTTAAGGTAGGGAAATTTTTTTATGCCCTCACGACGAAAAGTCAGACCACATTTGGGCCACTGTGATCTATATTTTACACACGAGTGGCTTGGATTAAGTTGTGTTAAGGTGCAGATCTAGGATACTACAAGTTATAGATCAGCAATGTTTGGTCAGAGGATGAATCTTGTATGATTTACACACGAGGCGAGGGAATTGGCCTTTAGCGATACATCTTTGACTAGTTACATGTATATACTTGCTTAAAATACCAAACTTACCACCATTATGATCATCAGTTTCAAAAAGTTTTCTTCTTGCTCTTTTCTTATCTGTTCTGGTGTTCTCTTTATTTTGATCTGCAACAGTACGAAACTAATTCTTCAGTAATTTAACAGTAAATTCGTAGATTTTTTTTCATTGGAGCAAATGGAACAAACATGGCAGTATGGAGAGTCCTGACAAAGTGTTGTTACTTTTATCCAAGATAGCTGCTAGGAACCACAATGGGCTCTGATTTGCTGAAATTTCGAAAAAATTTTGTCAACTCTACATGTCGGACTTAAATTAAACTTGTCATTGCAAGTCCTGACCAAGTGTTGCTCCTTTTTGGACCAATTAAGATGGCCACCACAGGGGTACATACATATAGTTTAACACCAGACATTATGTTATATGAACAGTTAAATTAATACAGATGACCTCCATAGCCCTTTAGATCCAGACTTTGGTAAACCAACATTTTATCATAGATTTAATATGAAAAAATCTTCAAAATATTGCTAAGAAACAACAAAATGCAGTTACATAATGCATAAAATCATATAAAGTCTTTGGAAGTTATTATGGACTGGCTACTTACTGAAATTTTCCACTTTTTTTGATTTTTCATTATCATTATGGACATTTATATTAACTGTGCTTTTCTCAGACCACCTCATCACTGAAAAAGATCAAGATAAACGAAATTAAGTGATGAGTGTACAGTCTTCATTATACTTTTATTCACCTGTTAAACATGTATTAGCCACATATCTGGAGCTGATTTCAATTCTGTGAATTAATAAATTTAAGCAAAACTTCTTAAAATTCTGGAAATTTAATTTTATCCCTGACTATAAAAAAGTGGGGGATACAGTTGTCACACCATCATATGAAGTCATTCGCTGGAATATTCTGCAAGGAATCGCTTAACCAATTATTATTTTTGTGTAAAAGTGACATTTTGTTGCCATGACACAAAAAATTAATTTTTTTTCATTTCTCCTTTATAGAGTTATGCCCTCAGTTAAAATATTGGGGTAGTCTGTTACAAAAATGTATTGCTTGGTAACTATAAAGAGTTGAAGTGTGGTATGTAACTTTCTAAGTTTTTAAAGTAATACTTGGCTCACTTCGGGTCCATACATTCAAAGAAATCTAGAGTTATGTTCTTAAACTTTGGAAATTGATAAAAATTTCTCAAAAATGAGGGTAGAAAAGGGCAGGGTGTCCTGTTGCTCATTCGGCAAAACGCTTCATATTGTGACTAATGGTTGATTTTTAGAGTCTACAAATGTATAAGCTGAAAACCAAATAATGTGTACATGTTAACTGATAATTGAAAAATTGTACCTTTAATAAATGAATGGTACATAATTTTTATGCTATCATCTTCAGCCTTTCTTTTGAATGCAGACTGTTCTTCCTTTTCTTCTCTGATAGGTTGAATATCAGCTGAAACATAAAAGTATGAATCCTTTCATGTGATAACTGTTTGTAGATGGTTTAGAGGCTATTTGAATTTGGATGGCCAGAACTTTTCTGCCGTGATTAATAAGACATGTATTCACCTGTCTGCTGTCATCATTAGATAAAATAATTCTGTAACAAATTGTAGAACCAACTGCTGTTTTTTTGTACGCAAGTGACATTTTGTAGCTGTGAGCTCCAACAAGACGTAGCTTAGACCATTGAGCTATTGCCATCACTTGGCATCCGCTTTTCGCATCAAGCAGTCCCACCCTACATCCAAGATGGCCACCATGTCCTCTGATTGGTCGAAAATGGGTAAAGTTTCAAAAATCATCTTCAGAACCATGGCACCATCCTTGGATGGTCCTCTTTCAAAAGTGTATCCGACAAGTCAGTCCGTCATCCAAGATGCCACCACAACTATGTAAATTGCCAATAATTTGGGAGTAAATTCATTCAGAAATCTTCAGAGTCAAATGGAACCAGACTTTGTACATATAGTCCTTGGATTGTCCTCTTTCGATACACTAATCGACAAGTCAGTCTGTCATCCAAAAATTTGATAGTTATATATAGATCTGTTTTCTTCTTTTAACAATTGGTTAATAATCTGGGCTTAAGTGGAGTTTCTGGTGACTGATTCTTTTGATATTTTAAGAATGTTGCTAATGGCATCCATTGATTGAGAAGTAGCCTTTTATTAACTTGATGTGGCTGTATAATGCTCCATGGGCAGAGCTCTTTATTTTCTATTTGTTATTTAGAAAATTATAAACTTACATCGTTTACTGCTTTGTGAGGCTGTTGTCAACTTCACTTGACCCTTGCCACCATCATCATCATCAGTTGAATGCTTCTCAGGTATTTCTGAAGAAAAAAAAAATACATTTTTTTTAAATTTTAGACCTTAATTAGTAGGGATAACTACTGCTTTTTTTTTGTAGTATTGAGAAATCATTTAAAAATCTTCTCCCATAAAAAATATCTCTGCTTGGGACACTTTGAACCAAAGTCTGGACTTTGCAAGAAGATGACAAATGTTCTTACTTTTTGGGCTGAAAATTCCAAGATGGCTACCAGTCATTTTAATATACTGGTAGTATCCTATGGGAACTACATTAAAAAGTATTATTCTTGGGAACAAATGAGCCAAATAGAATCAGACCTGGGAGAAAGGTTCCTTTGAAGGTTCTTGCCAAGTGTTGTTACTTTTCTGGGGAATTGGAAATGAAAGATGGCCAATAATAAAGTCTTGATTTGCTAGAATTTCAGAGACCATCAGGTCAGAAACTTCTACACAAATTGAAACAAAACTTGTCTTGGTTGAAACTTGCAAAGGTCCCAACTAAGTGTTGTTACTTTTTGGGCTGATAAAAAAATGTGAGATGTCCGCATGGGCTAAAACAGGCTGTGGTTGGCTGAAATTGCAAAGATCTTCTGGTCAGAAACTACTGACTGATTCAAAAATTTGTCATGGGTGATCCTTGGAAAGTCCGGAAGTAAGTTTTTTACTTTCTGGGTTGTCAGATCAAAAATCCAATATGGCCACCAGCAGAGTACATTGCTTAACATAGGATCCTATAGAAATACATTAAAATATCTTATTTTTGTGCAAACAAATGAGCCAAATGGAACCAAACTTGGTAGAAATGTTCTTTTAAGGCCCTGATCAAGTGTTTGTTACTGTCTGGTGTGGATTGGTGCCACAAGCCATAATAGGCTCTGATTTGGCTGAATTTTTGAAGATCTCTTAAGTCAGAAACTACAGGGCCAATTGAAATGAAATTTTCAAGGATGATGCATGCGAGATTCTGGCTAAGTGTTGGGTTTTTTAGGCTGATTGAAAATCCAAGATGACCTATGTATATCAACATCATCAACAGTTGTAGGGATGTTAGGAATTTCTAAAGAAGAAAGTTGTTTATCATTGAATATCAGAACATTATGTAGTAAAGACAACAGAACAAAAATTGAGAGAAAATTTTGCTAAGGGGATGGGAACAGATTGAAATACATGTAATGTTACACTTAGGCAACAACACTAAATTAACCAAAAAATATTGCAAAATTTTATATTCTCATAATGAAAGTGTACTTGTGTATATTTGACATTTTAGTGAAAAACGGGGTGTGGTAAATTGCACAACTCCTGTTGGGGCAAGTATAATAGAAATACAGATGCTGAAAAGTTGAAATGTTAGAAATCACAGTTAAACTTTAAAGGTTGGTGGTTAGTGTATTTTTCTATAAATGTGTTTTCTGCATATAAAATAATAAGATGTAATTTTTTTATTATTGCAGACCTGTTTAAACTGTGGTTATGGTTGTTTTCTTGGAAAGTTTTCTGTTGATGTAAAGACTCTTGTAGATGACAAAAAGGTAAGAACCATACCATTAAAAATACAATATATTGAACCCAGGGAAGGCACTTTGAATTCACTTCTATGAGTTCATTAAAATTCTTTGTTGAATACTGAAACATTAGAAAATTATAAACTGCATCTGTTGGTGGTTATATATACATGTAGCTGCTTCTACTTTCAGCTGTTTTACTTCAACAAGTTGTAAACTTTTAAAAGTTAATTGCTTGGTTTTGAGAACTTACCAGTAACTGATAAATTTCTTACAGTTGTCGGCTCTGGTAGACCTGTGTCACCGTCATTGCTGACTTCGTCTGTGTAAATGGTTTGTGCTGAAAGTATAATGTATAGCTTTAAGTACATTCACAGTTGAAATTTGTTTCTGTACGTCCATCTGGGTATCTTGCAAGTGCTCTGCTGGTGTCATGTGTCCATAGTTTCCAATCAGATTTACACTGAATATATCAACATAACGGAGTTAACAAAAAAACAAAACTATAGAATTATTCCCCTTGGACATGTTAACTTTGACCAAAAAACTTTGTAAGTGCTGTATAAGCTGGTGTCACTTCTCCATGGATTCCAATCAAATATATACTAAAGTTTATGATAACGATATCTCAGTTGAAATTGAGAACCAGGGACTTTTTGCACAGATTGTAGGATTTGTTACCCCCCAAAAATGAAAAAAAAATCAACTTAAAAATCATTTTTAGCAGTTAACAGCTTTTCTTTATAGTTTGAAAAAAGAATTTTGTTCCAGTGTATTTTCAGGAGTTATATGCCTCTTCAGAATCTTGACAAGAAGCTTAGAAAACCTTTTTGGCAAAAACTTACCATACTTCATTGATTTACTGGCGGTTGGTAGCTCCGGACAACCGATATTGCCGTCATTGCTGACCTGTGTGGTGGCTAGTGGTAGTTGATCAGATTCTGCAAGAAAATAACTTATGTGAATCAAAAACAAAAATACCATGATACAAAATACATTTCAGTCATTAAATCAAAAGCAAAAAAAAACCAAAAAAAAACCCGAAAAACATGAAAAAATAGGGCAGTTGATTAATTGATGGTGTCTGATTTCACTTTAGTGATGTTTCAATCATATCTTGGCAGCCAGTTTTTTTTTGTTTTTTGTTTGGTAGATCTGATCACATGCAGGTACTATGAAGTTCACTGCTGTTTTTGCAATTGGCTAAGTTCCTTGTAGGTTATAGTCTCTGCAGGTTGATGTGACCAGCTATATGTTTTTTTTAACCCAGACCAATTGGCTTTCAAGTCCTCACAGTGTTTGAAATTAAGGTCAGTCCTGAGGCCCGAGGCCTCCAATTTTCATGAAGGGCCTGTCGGATTTGTGAAAAACAATAGAATAGACCCAGATTTCTATGAAGTTGCTCTGTGGGCCTTCTGGATCGTAAGTAATTATGGACACGTAGTCCACAAACAGATTTTGAGAATAAAAACATGTTATTTATGATTTGCAGATACATCACACAAAAATAATATCAATAGTATGCATGTACATCAACATAGTTTATTCTTATATCCATCATTAGTCTTAAAAACAACATATATAAACTGAAATAATTTATTACAGGTATGTCAACTTACCATATCCAAGTTGTTTGCTGATTGTTGGTAGCTCCGGACAACCAATGTTGCCATCATTGCTGACCTGTGTGGTGGCTAATGGTACTAAATCAGTTTCTGTAAGAAAATGACTTGTGTGAATCAAAAAAACAAAAACACCATGATACAAAATACATTTCAGTCAGTAAATCAAAAGCAAAAAAAAAAAAAGAAAAAAAATCATGAAAAAATTAGGGCAATTGATTAATTGATGGTGTCTGGTTTGACTTTAGTGATGTTTCAGTCGTATTTTGGCAGTCATTTTTTTTTTGTTTTTTTTTTTGTTTTGTTTTTTTTGTTTTGTTTTGTTTTGTTTAGTTTTTTTTGTTTTTTGGTTTTTTTGGTAGATCTGATCACATGCAGGTACAATGAAGTTCACTTCTGTTTTTGCAATTGCCTAAGTTCCTTGTAGGTATAGTCTGTGCAGGTAGATGTGAGCAGCTACTTTTTAGCTCACTTGACCAGAAGGGTCATGTGAGCTATTGCCATCACTTGGCGTCCGTCGTTAGCTTTTTATATTTCGATCTTCTCAGAAACCACAGGGCCAATTGAAACCAAACTTTAGTATTACAGGAATGATGTATGGAAGGTCCTCTAGGAAGTTTCCTCATTTCATGCCGATCGGACATCTAACATGGCTGCCACAGGCAATTCTTATTTCTGATTGGCTGAAATTTTAAAAATCTTCTCTGAAGAAGCTACAAGGCCAGATGAATTGTATTTTTGCAGGAATGATGTATGGAATGTCCGTTAGAAAGTTTCATTTCATGCTGATCGGATGTCAAACATGGCCACCTTGGGAATTTCTTGTTTCTGATTGGCTGATTTTTAAAAATCTTCTCCTGAAACTACATGGCCAAAGGAACTGTAACCATGTAGGAATGATGTATGGGAGGTCCTTTACAAAGTTTCCTCATTTTGTGCCGATTGGACATCTAACATGGCCACTACAGGCAATTCTTGTTTCTGATTGGCTGAAATTTTAAAAATCTTCCTCTGAAACTACAAGGCCAAATGAATTGTAGCTTTGCAGGAATGATGTATGGAATGTCCTTTACAAAGTTTCCTAATTTTGTGCTGATTGGACATCAAACACGGCTGCCACAGGGATTTGTTGTTTCTGATTGGCTGAATTTTAAAAATCTTCTCATCTGAAACTACATGGCCAAAGGAACTGTAACCATGTAGGAATGATGAATGGGAGGTTCTTTACAAAGTATTGTCCTTTTGTGCCGATCAGACATCTAACATGGCCGCCATATTCAATTCTTGTTTCTGATTGGCTGAAATTAAAAAAATATTTTCTTCTGAAACTGCAAGGCCAAATGAATTGTAATTTTGTAGGAATGATGTATGGGATGTCTTTCACAAAATATATTCACTTCATGCTGATCAGACATCTAACATGGTTGCCACAGGCAATTCTTGTTTCTTATTGGCTGAAATTTTAAAAATCTTCTGCTATGACACAGCAAAGCCAAATGAATTTTAACTTTGTAGGAATGAAATATGGGAGGTCCTTTACAAAGTGTCTTCATTTCATGGTGATAGGACATCTAACCTGGCCACCACAGGGAATTCTTGTTTTTGACTGGCTAAATATTAACAAGTTCTCATCTGGAACTACAAGGCCAAATAAATTTATAACCAGGTGAGCGATACAGACTCAGGTGAGCCTCTAGTTTTTTATCCAGACCAATTGGCTTTCAAGTCCACATAGTGTTTGAAATTAAGGTCAGTCCTGAGGCCCGAGGCCTCCAATTTTCATGAAGGGCCTGTGAAATTGCTCTGCGGGCCTTCTGGATTTCCTAAGTAATTACGGACACGTAGTCCACAAACAGATTTTGGAATAAAAATATGTTATTTATGATTTGCAGATACATCACACAAAAATAATATCAATAGTATGCATGTACATCAACATAGTTTATTCTTATATCCATCATTAGTCTTAAAAACAACATATATAAACTGAAATAATTTATTACAGGTATGTCAACTTACCATATCCAAGTTGTTTGCTGATTGTTGGTAGCTCCGGACAACCAATGTTGCCATCATTGCTGACCTGTGTGGTGGCTAATGGTACTAAATCAGTTTCTGTAAGGAAGATCACTTTCTTTAGGTTATGTGAATAACAAGAAAAAACACACACACACACATGCAAAAACAATGAAAAATACATTTTCAGCTAGTAAATCAAAAGGAAAAATAGTGAAAAAAAAGAAGCAGAGAACAGATTAATTATTGGTGTTTAAGTCAATTAGCAGTTTTATTTGTGGAGTAAATGAAGTGCCTGGTGGAAAACACTAGTAGTGGGCTGATGATCGACTCTAGTCGAAAGTTGATCGGTTTAGGGAAGCTGATTTCGATAATCGATATTAAAATTCTATAATCAAGTAATTGGAAAAAAAGAAAATGGAATAAAATTCTTGTTTTGATTTAGGATATAGTATGGTGTACACTTATTTTAGTGAAATTTAGGTCTTGCTTGTTTTAATTTTCGATTTCCCCAAAGTTTAATTCTCAGTGTTATTAACCATATAAATCAAGTGGTGGACAAAATTAATTTTTATAACCTTTTTATAAACTGATTGTGTAATCGATAGTCGGTCAGTTCAGTGTTTCTGATTATAAACCGATAATCGATTCTGATTTTTTAGTGATTGCCCATCACTAGAAAACACCGACTTTTGGCAAAAAATATCCATGGTAGTGGCTTCAATTCTGTATTAAGGATGGACTCATGTGTAATTTTCAGCATTCATGAAAAAGAAAGTCCACACTACTGTGGCATTTTGTATCTAACAAATTAAAGCGTGTCAAAATAAGATCATGAATAATTTGTGACCTAGTATGCGTCAGTACTTTTACAACTAGTCAATTTAGCATTTAGGTTCATTTTGTTATAAAGCAGTGAAACTTAATCATTCAAGAAGGCTATTAATCCAGCCAAAACTGTTTGGAAATATGACTATAAAAAAGCTGAACTGATTTAATCTTAATTAGATTTCAGTATTATAAGATTAGGACATTTTACAGGATGGTTAGCTTTAGTTTAGAAGAGAATTAAATTTATGACTTACCATCATTGCTTGATTTTCTTACTTCTGTTGACTTGGTAGAAGTATTGTATGTATTGGTGTCAAAGTTGTGAGTTTTACTGTTTGCATCAGCCATTCCTGTAAGTTGAACAGTTCCATTACTAAACACTCTACAGACAAATTTATGTTTGATAAAGCATCAGATAATTGTTCTTATTAACATACTTCCATCCTTCTATGAAGTTGATACATTCAGTTCCATTCTTCAGAGGCTTATTATATACAGTCGACTCTCGTTATCTCGAAGTCGATGGGACCAGGAAAATAATTCGAGTCATCCGTAGTTCGACTCAAGAGGAGTTGAGTTTTGGAGAAAAATAAAGGGGAGACAACTCGAAATCATGGAACAGCCTAAAAACAGTACATCGCATTCGGGTCTCGATATACGAAGCTGACATCTTGATAAATTTTAATGCAATGTACATGCATATATGTATTTGTTGAATAATACTATGGTGTTGTTCTTGTTTGCTGTTGGTACTGTAAATAATTTTATTGTTTCCTCTTTTTGTCAGCTATGAAGTTTATTTATCATCATTCAGAGGTTGCCAGTAAAATACTTCCGTTTGTTTCGTATACTGTGTAACTTCGTAATTGATACTCCTTGGAAATGTATTTCTTTTAAATCTATGTGTTTTTATTGACTTGTTTGTTTACTTCAATAAAAGAGTTGGAGAAAACTTTTCTCTACCGGTAAAACAATTCGACAACGTTGTTTACACAATCCATAATTTATGCTCATTCATTCATGATTATACCATCGAGAAGATGATTTCATTCATTATCACTAATTTGGAACAAAAGTGTCATTAATTTTTCGAAATTAATGTTAATAAACTAATTAAGATGATCTAAGGTAAGGATGTCATAAATCAATCAATATCTGAATGTTAATGATTGTAAATCAACTTGTGGAAGCCATTAATTGCTCGAGGCTACATTTTGACAGGTGTCGACAAATTCGAGATAACGAACACAATTTCGACTCAAAAGGAGTTAAAATACATACATTTAAATAGGATAATGTTCGGAACCACAGAAATAATTCGACTTATCCGAAATTTCGAGTCAACCGAGTTCGAGACAACGAGAGTCGACTGTATTTATATTATATACCATAAAACTGGTACATTGCTAATAAAACTTGTATTTGTGATGGTAAATTATGATAATTTAGGTCAACAGCTATACAAAAACAAATACAGTTATCTCCCTGTAAAATATGTTTAAACTAATTAAAAAAGTAGTTAAAATCTAGTACTGAATAACAGTTACATATATTTCTATTTCAGAAAACAGAGTAGAACACGTAAACAGAAAGTGTGAGCATACATTGGACTTAAAGCTCATATAAGGTATTATTTCACATATTAGGCGATTCCAGACCAAATATTACCTTCAGAGAACAGTTATGGCCCTCATTTGAGGTAAACATCTACAGTTTTCAAGCCAACAGGGGTTGTTTTTTCCATGGGCTTAACTAAATGGAAAAATAACCTTGAAAGGGTTGACAGCCCAGATGACCATATTCGGAGTTGCCTAACTGAGAGGGGTTATTTTCCTAATGACTAAGTTTTGAGGGAAAACCAACTCCGAACATGTTGACAACCTTCAAATGAGGGGATGTAATTATTTTATTTACATTTTTCACAAAAGGAAAGATTTTTTCATTAAAAAAAATTAAACACTAAATTCCTTGGGAGTTTTAATTGCTTAATTCACTTCTTGGTCCATTACAGATATTCCTGTAGGCATATTAAAGCTTATTTGATTGCATGTTAGTGTTAATACAATCTATTTCATGCAGCACTCTGGCAAAAGTATTATTATTTGAATGTGCATTTGCATTGATAGTGCCTGACCTGCAAACTGATGACTGAGCCATTATTATAAGGGCTATTCCAGAAAAAGTTGTATGGGAGGGTAAATCAGGTATTTGAGATTGCTGATATTGGCAAATACATGTATTGAAATACCATACAGTGAACATTATTCTAATACAGGAACAGAAAGGTAAAAAATTAACAGTTTAAATTACTTGAAACGTCTGCAATTGTGCATCATATTCAGATATGTAGACCGAGTATTTTACCCTCAGATCGGGGTCATTCAATCAAATTCATTGTTACATCTGATGCTGTGTTAGAAGGTACTTTTTATGTGGTTTCTTAGTTTATGTTCGCAAACTGTTTACCTCTCTCAGAAGTAATTTCAGACTTCTTTGATTTTCCCTAGGGAAAGTACAAAAAAAAAGATTAAGCACCTGCTGTAAATGCATTGTGTTGGCTGTCTTCTGTGTTGTTACATTCTTTATCAATGTTGTTATCGTAGTCTTTGTTTGTGTGGTTGTCATAGTCTTCATCTGTGTTGTTGCCTGCAATGAAAAATATATGGGTGTGTGAGTTGGCTGGGAAACTTTCTTAATAAACGTATGGAAAAAAATATTTAAATTTGCAGCATGGTGGAGCTGTCAGAAATATTCATTCTGTCACCCCATACAATTTATAGAATAGCTCTCATTTTCTTTGCATGTTGATTAAAGAAGACTTCAATTTTGGTCCGACATTTAAAAGTCAAGGCCATTCTACTAGTTACTATGTAAAAGCACATTCATGAAGATTCATGAAACTTGAAATGGATAATAATCCAGGTGTAGTCATACATATGATAGAGTTGTCATGTCATAACTGGAGATTTCTGTAGTAGAGATAACCTACTGATAATTTTGCAATTCAGAATTGTAACACAGAGTTGCAAACATTTTCGATGAAGAAACATTGTCTGGTATATGTATGTTGTCGATGAATATAAATTTTATTTGTATCAACTTTAGAGACTGGCAGAAATGTGGGCTTTTAGCAAGCATTCTCTCCAGTTGAGTATGATAGTGAATACATATAATATTTATGATAACTGATAGTGTTTGTATATTGTGTTATCCATCATCAACAGTGCCATTTGTGATACAGTTGAGTTGTGCAAGTAACATTATAGGCAAAACTTGTCAACGTTGGGTCAAACATTTTTGATGTCACAAAGCAGTGATATGACAAAATACTGAACAGCTGAGCAGGGTGAGATAGGCATAGGAAAAAACGATATATATATATACATTATGTTTTGTAAAACAAGAGGAAGTTTCTCTTCAATATCTCATCGAAGGGTGAGAGCCCCGAGGTGAACAGTTGACGAGAAACTTCCTTGAGTTTTACAAAACATAGATAATCTGTTTATCGCTGTTTTGCCAAGGTGACCTCAGTTACGTCAAGTAGCATGTGACGTCATTGAACAATGGAATCATCGATACTTTTCCATCTCAAGAGAGTAGCGCGAGATGGAAAATTATCAGATGGAAAGATCAAAGGAAAATTAGACAAAATAGTGATCAATTAAATTATCACACCAGGTCTCGTACAGTTTATACTTTTTGAACCCTCGGAAGCTTAAAGTTATTGCCATTGTATATCAGATTTTTTATCAATCAACGTTATTAATTTGTATGCAGTTTGATTTCCAGTGGGCTAATATATAAGCATTTCAGCCTGTGGTTTCTTCATGGAAATGCAAAATTGGGACTTTTTAATCATTTTGACAGTATCAGTTTACTTGTGTGGTTGTTCAGATTTTATACACAAACAAACCTTCATCAGTAGTATTATACAAGAAAACGGTTTTTCCATCTTTATTTATTTTGATCTTATGAAGTGGTAACTGAACTTGTTTCGTTTCAAACATACTGATGCAATTTTGCCAAATTAATTTATTCTTTTCATGTTCTAATTTCAGAGATGTCGATCTAAAGTTTGCTTTGGGTGGTCCTTCAGGTCTGAAAGAAGCTTCAGTCTTGGAATCATGAAATACAACATCACCATTCTCATCATGCCACCAAACATTTTTTCCGGGTACAAGATATGCAGCTATTCGAGACATATGTGCTTGCATCAGTGAAGACTTTTCCGACATTAACTTTGATGAAAATCTTGTGTTACTGTGTTCTGGTAAAAGTTTGGACTGCTTGCTTATGACAGAATCTTGCTGTTGAAAGGAATCTGACCGGTCTTCAGAGTGTTGCTGGGCTTCATATCGAATAATGGCATTTTCAATGATGTATCCTGGCTTTCTGTTACTAGTAGCCTCTGAAATCCTTCTAAGTTCTCCAAATGATCGTTCTTCTTTTTCCGTCAAGATAGATTTGGTGTTAATCATCCTGTAAGTTTCAGGGAGATGTGTAACAATACTGTGGTAGTGATTGCCATAGAACTTCCGTTGTGTCATTTTTACTGGGTTTCCAATTATCATTTTTGCCAAAATTCCAAAGAGAAAAGTTTGATTGAACAAGCGCAGAATTTGTCTAGGGTTTCGGCTTTCCTCCGGACTGTATGAAATACTGATAATTTCAACAAGTGAATTTACTAAGTCTAATATGTCAGTTGATACTTTGTTTTCTTGGTGAAGGTTGTGGATGAATTTGGAAAGCTTTATGGCATAGAGTCTGGCGTCAGATCCTTTTACCTGGTTTTTATCACCTATAGTATTTGCAGAAAAAGTTAGCAACTCTGATTTTATCTCATCTGTTTGAACATGATGTGGAAGTTCAACAATTAAATTTTGAACTACATTACATATGTCATGTAATGGCTCGCAACTCATTATCTCATAAGTTTCAATATCAAGTTCTTTTGCTGTTTTTTCTGGATTAATTACCATTAAGGCAGGTGGTCTGCATATGCCATGAAGTGTTTCTGTAAGTTCTTCCTGTAAATTTGTCTTGTTGTGTATCTTGAATGTATCAATATGTCTGTATTCTAGTTCATCAATTAGTTCTTCTTTTTTCAACTTCTGAAAAGGGTTCAAACTTCCTTCCTTGAGTTTTTTCCATGTAGTTCCCCTTATAACTTCCTGTCTTCTTTCTTCCAGTGATAAGGGGGAGATGTTGAAACAACATTCTATGTTGAAGTGGTTTTTAGCTGAAACTCCACACAAACAGCTATAGTTTCCCCCTCGTTGCTGGCCTGCCTCAAATTGACGGGCAGGATTATCACCACTGAATATTCTGATCTTGTCATTGAATGTTATGTTATTAAAGTTTGTGCCTTCTGATATGACTGCAATATCCTCTAGTCTTGTTGAAATATATGTCATTTGATCTTTGTCAGTACTTGCTGTGTAAAATGAAACATTACTGTACTTTTTATGAAAATTCAGTCTGTTAAGGATGGAAGGCACTAAAAATTTTGATGCAGATGTATTTTATTTTGTTGAATGATTGATTGGTTGTTTTCTACCACTTTCAGCGATTTTTCAGCTATATATTCAAACAAATTTTTAGCTACATTGTGGCGTCTAGTTTTTATTGGGGACGAAGCTGGAGTTCACATCAAGAACCCCAGACGTTTGGTAGGAAAACAAGCACTACTGGTCAATTAAAGTTGGAGTTGAGGACAAGTTTTTTGCCCTACAACCATATAAAGGATCCACCATTGATCTGTAGTAGATAGGACTAACTACTTATAAAGACATGTGTATTTTATTATTGATTGCTTTAAAATATTGAAGCAGTTGTATTTTATTTTGTTGATTTATTGAATGCTGGTTTTCTGCCACTTTCAGCAATTTTTCAGTTATATAGTTCAACAAATTTTCAGCTATATTGTGGCATGTAGTTTTTATTGGGAAGGAAGCTGGAGTTTATGAGAACCCTAGAACTTTGGTAGGAAAACAAGCACTACTTGTCAATTAAGGTTGGAGTTGAGCACAAGTTTTTTGCCCTACAACCATAAGGACCCACCATTGATCTGTAGTAGATAGGACTAACTACTTATAAAGATGTGTGTATTTTATTATGGATTGCTTTAAAATATTGAAGCAGTTGTATTTTATTTTGTTGATTGATTGAATGGTGGTTTTCTGCCACTTTCAGCAATTTTTTCAGCTATATATTCAAACAAATTTTCAGCTATATTGTGGCATCTAGTTTTTATTGGGGAGGAAGCTGGAGTTCACATCAAGAACCCCAGACCTTTGGTAGGAAAACAAGCACTACTTGTCAATTAAGGTTGGAGTTGAGCACAAGTTTTTTGCCCTACAACCCGCATTGACCCAACATTGGTATGTAGTAGATAGGACTAACTACTTATAAAGACGTGTATTTTTATTATGGACTTGCTTTAAGATTGTAACCTTCATAAATTGTACAGTCATGATATTAAAATTAAAATTCATTGGATTTAATATGTTGAAACTGATAAATCAGTGCCTTCCATCTCTACAATACACCTGTTTTATAAGTAACTTTTTTTAAGAGTGTTCAATAATATAGTTGTAATATATGACTAAATATTGTTTGTAAATAATGTTTTTTAATGTGATCATCTCAGTCTCTGATTGATAGTAAATAAGGCAGGCAAATTATTATTTTTAGCTCAGCATATTGAAAGTCATGAGAGTTTTTGCCATCACTTTATGCCCATCATCATCTGTAAACTTTTTTGCATTTTAATGATCTTCATAACCACATGACAAATTTGAGCAAACTTTTGTAGGGTTGGTCTCAGGGCCCACTGTTTTTCACATTACCACCTACAAGTCAAAAACGGTTTCAGATGTAATTTTCATATTTTATAGTTTGTTAGTAGGCAATGAGATCATAATGCACATCAAATATTTTAGTTGAAAAATCAAATTTTAACATGGGCTTAAATGTTTAAAATTTTCAAAAAGTGTTTTAGAAACAAATAACAAGAATATGGTCATAATATTTGGCAGAAGCATCTTTCAGAATTATGCAGATAAGGCCTCAAGGGTCCCTAAGATCTAATGCCAACCATTTCCCCACATATTCAAAGTAGTAGAGATGTGCCAATAGTGATACAGACTCGTGTAAGCCTCTTGTTTTGGCAGGTGGATTTTGTAAACTTTTACTATTGAAAAGAGACTGGGATATGTAAGCATGCTAACCCTCACCTTTCTTTAATTTACTATTTTTGCTCATGACACATTTATGTGGCAAGGGTAACTCAACATTTTATTAAAATGTAAGAACATATCAGCGTGATATGTAGATTCTCATCCGCCTTCAGCAGTGAAATATTGGGTTGATGGGTGATCTTTATTTTGTCTGTCAAAAGTTGCTAATCAGTATTTTCCACAATGAACTTGTCAGCTGCATGAAACTGTATAGTTGTCAATATTAGTACTATAAAAGGTACTTTACATATATATTCCCAGACTTTATCTTGCTGTTGCCGTTTGGCAGAATAACTCTGCAACAATTGCTGCATACACATCTGTTTTTGGATGCAAGTGCCATGTGGTAGTTATGAATCTGACACCGGTAATTTTTTCATTACCCTTTTATAGAGTTACTGTCTTTCTTAAAAATGGAGTTCCTGAGTAACTATAAAAAGTTGGTCAGAAATTTGGTATGCAACTGTTTTTATGTCAAGCTAACCATTGGGTGAAACAAGTCTAATCAGTTGGAGTAGTCTGGAGTTATGCCCCTTGAATTTTGAAACTTGCAGAATTCTTTTTTAATAAATCTACATATTTTCATGAAACTTTATAATCAGTTTTCATTTTTCAACATTTTGAGGGATAACTGGAGTTGTTTTTCGAATGTATGTCTTAGTTTTTTTTTTATACCTGACTTGAAAAAAGTGGGGATATAGTCGTGACGTGGTCATCCGTCCATAGTCATTTGGGGGAATAACTCCAAAGAATTACCAAAACAACTTTTCTTTTTATGTGCAAGTACCATTTGGTTGTCATGAGCCCCACACTAGAAATTGAGTTTCCACTTCTCCTTTATAGTTATTGACCTTTGTTATCCCCTTGCCCAACGAAGTTGGCGTGGGGATGTAGGGTTTCGTCCGTTCGTCCCGGTTAAGTTTTGCATTTAGGTCCATTGGAGTGATACTACTAGCTGTACAACAATGAAACTTTATATGCAGATTTATCTTGGATAATACTAAGTCATACTACAAGAATTGGGTCATCTTGACCTACATTTTATGCTTCAGTGACCTTGGTTAAGTTTTGCATTTAGGTCCATTGGAGTGATACTATAAGCTGTACAACAGTGAAACTTCATATGCAGATTCATCTTGGATAGTTCTAAGCCATGCTACAAGAATTGGGTAATCTTGACCTACATTTTATGCTTCAGTGACTTTGGTTAAGTTTTGCGCTTAGGTCCATTGTAGTGATACTGCAACCTGTACAACAATGAAACTTGGTATGCAGATTCATCTTTGATAGTTCTAAGCCATGCTACAAGAATTGGGTCATCTGACCTACATTTCACACTGCAGTGACTCTGGTTAAGTTCTGCGCTTAGGTCCATTGTAGTGATACTACAACCCGTACATCAGTGAAACTTCATGCAGATTCATCTTCATATGCAAATATGTCTCGGATAGTTTTAAGCCATGCTATAAGAATTTGATCATCTTGACCTACATTTTGTGTTTCAGTTACTACGATCAAGTTTTGCACTTAGGTTCATTTTTGTAGAACATGTACAACTTCATTTTTAGATATTTTTTGGATAGGACAAGAATTGGGTGATCTTGACCTATATTTTGTGCCTAATTGACACCAGTGTAGGTTTTAAGGATTGTGTGACCTAGATAGTGCTAAACCACTGTATGGAAAACAGGTTGTGTTGACATTATTTTATACTTTAGTGACTTTGGCTTGTTTTGTATAGCAATAATACTTTTTTATTTGTGGATGCATCATTGATAGTTCTAAACCAGTGTACAAGAAGTATGTCATCTTGACCTGCATTTCACCATTACCCTGGAGGTGAGGGGAGTGGCTTCGCTTCAGCGATGCACCTTTTGCTTGTTAAAATATAGGGGTAGCCAATTATAAAAATTTATTGCTAGGTAACTGTAAGCAGTTGAAGTCTGAAATGTAGTATGTAACTTTCCAAGTGGTCAAGCTAATATATGGTTGCATTCCTGTCCAGACATTCGAAGCAGTATGGAGTTACGGGGTTTTAAGTTGGAAAATTCATGAAGAATTCTCAAAATTGAAAGATAAAAAATCATGTGTATAAAGCTTTTAAAGTTGGTATACAAGAACATTTTATAATGTACTGCATCACATATATATATAAATGTAAGGTTTGGACCTTATAATGTCATGGAGTTAAGTCCCTTGAAAATCTTTAAAATTTTCAGAGCAGAGAGAGTTCATCAACATTTTGTTTTTCAGACATAGGGTATTGACAGATCATAAAACCTGTTGATATATACTAGAATTGACTAGATTTAGGTCATTGTGACCCAGTTCGGCCCTTGAAATCTTCAAAATTAATGAAAATAAGGGATCAATAATTTCTTTAAACATAGGGTTGTGACATATCATAACACTCATAATTATGAACGCTGTTAAAGTGTACCAAATTTCATTGAAATTAGGTCATCAAAACCTACTAATGCCCCTTGAAAATGTGAAAAATTTAAATAATTATGAACACCATTGATCCGATCATTTTTTCCTAACTGACCTGTTTTTTGTTGAAACTTGATCACAAACATGAGGTTGTGACATCTCATATTCAAAATCAGGAGTACCTTGAACACATGCAGAAATTAGGTCATCTTGATGTGACAGTTGCTTAATTTTGTGACGATTGGGTCAAAACACTTTTATTGTAAACAGGATTTTGGCATCTAATGTTGGTCAGAACTGGGAGTACTTTAAAATAGGTATAAGCTTACTGAAATGTCATTACATTGAACATAATGACTGTACTAACACTGTTAAGGTATTGCGAAATCTGTCAATATTTTTGCAAGTAGACCGTGTTTACTGTGCATTCAGGGGATATGCTATCATTCTGACAGCTCATGTTTATTGACATGTGTCTGGATTAACCCGTAGGTTAAAGTTCTTAAAACTTAATAACTTTGTCAAATCTGAATAATTGGATGGTCCTCACCAAAGTCTATACCGGTTAACCGTTCGGTTAATATTTTGAAACTTAATCTGCATAGATTTCCATGAAATTCAAACAGAAGCTTTCTTATGGTCAATATATATTGTCCATGTAAGAAAATTGGCTTTTTTTTTCGGTCTTCCATATTTTGATTGGTAATTGGACTTGCATTTCACTTAAACTCACAAGAACATTTATAAATATGCCTGAATTTGCATTCAGGTTTTCATTTTTGAAAAAATGGGGCACATTTATACATTTGTATCATGTTTGGAGTTTGAGTGCTTTTGTTTGGGAGACTTCTGTATAATTGACAGATTTTAAATGTTTAAAATTAAATTATTTATATTGTATATTTGGGGAATGCAAGGGTAGGGGTATTAATTTGTGAACTATGCGCACTGTACCCTTTGTTTTTTTTTATATTTAATTGGCCAGGTTGCCAACCCGGGTTAGAGTATGGTGAAATGGGGTGTGGGAGGCGGGCAGAGAAGATAGACTACCAGTTTTGTATAATCAACTCATCCTACAGTTTTTAAGCCTAGATCTTTGAAACTTTGCACATTGTTTACAGACATACTGAATATGTGCTTGAAGTACATGTATTATGGAGACATTTGAAGAATATTTTGTGATTTGTTGAACTTCAGAGTCATTTTCACCAACATTGTCAATAGAGTGTACCAGTTTTGTGTAATCAACTCATCTTGCAGTTTTTAAGCCAGATCTTTGAAACTTTGCACAATGTTTACAGATATATAAATGAAGATGTGTATGAAATATTATGGAGACATTTGAAGAATTTTTTCCAGATTGTCAGACTTGGTCATTTTCACCAACATTGTTTATAGAAGATACAAGTTTTGTGTCTATAGAGGGTACCAATTTTGTGTAATCAGCTCCTCCTACAGTTTATAAGCCAGATCTTTGAAACTTTGCAGAATGTTTACAGACATGATTGAGATATGCATGAAATATTATGGAGGCATTTGTAGAATTTTTTCCAGATATTCCGGATTGTCAAAATTAGTCATTTTCACCAACATTGTTTATAGAAGATACAAGTTTGGTGTAATCAACTCCTCCTACAGTTTTTAAGCCAGATCTTTGAAACTTTGCAGAACATTTACAGACATAATGAAGATATGCATGATATATTATAGAGTTGTTTGAAGAATTATTTTAGCATTTTTCACATTGTGAAACTTAGTTATTTTCACCAACATTATCTGTAAATTGTATTAATTTTTTTTTGTGTAATTAACTCCTACAGTTTTTAACTCAGATCTTTGAAACTTTGCACAATGTTTACAGACATAATGAAGATTTACATGAAATATCATAGAGGTACTTGAAGAATCTCTTCCCAAATTTGTGTATGAATCATATCATGCAAACTGGCCATTTGAGTCGGACACATTTTCTTTCTTAATACTTTTGCAATACCCAAAGGTCTCTTGTAAGTTCCACCTTGCAGATGATAGGCTTCAGTGATCTGTATAGGTAAACGTGAACAATTACCTTGACCACTTAGGCCTCTGTGGGGATTTGAAGTGCACTTGTTGAAAATTTATGAAAATAGAAATACTGGGATAGTATCCCTTTCAGTCTGGGTAGGCAAAGGTGAGAATCTACAAATCCAGTTGATATGGTGTAATTAATGGTTGTAGAAATGTCTTGTTTTACATAGTGTATTAATTACCTGACTGCCCAAACATGTAAAGTTGTGGTTTTTCAACAACTGTCTGAACATTAACTGCCTTTTTTGTTGGATGTTGCTGTTTGAATTCATCATCGGTTAAGAAATTTGCCCTGTCATAGATGAAAGTGACCATGTAATTAATATAAGAAAAATTCAAGACGTCGGAATGGTCGTGCCATACTTTCAGATTCCTGGTCCTCTCCAGACGTTTTAGTTGTAGGCGCCTAGCATCGAGGTCTCCTGTGTCGACTGAGCATTCTCCTATCCGTTCAAAATCTCTAATTATTTCCCTTTCAGATAGGGAATTGTAATGTTCATCATTATGTATTCTCATGACCCCAGCATTGTATAGTCTAGTATTTTCCTTCTTGATGAGTTCTTGCAAAGGAATTTTTCTTCCATAGACCGTTAGATTCTGTTCGTGAAGATTCCCATCAGTTTCAATTTTGTTCCTTTTAAATACCTTTGGTGCAACTTTAACCCCTGTATTGATTTTTCCTTGGGCTATTTTTTGTTTCACTATATATTTCAGTGTTTTAGCAGGACGAGGAGTAGGCATTGAAATATTTGATTTTCCAATTTTCTTTTTTGGCCTCCTAACGCGACGAATTAGGTCACGTCCACTGACTCTTAAGTGTTTATTAAATTTTGATACATTGATACCGTTCTCTTTGGCATAGTGGTATAACACTTGACCTCTGTTTGTTGGTGTGGTATTTTTTAAAGTTTGTACATTATATTTTTTGGCCAACCTGGTCCAGTTGATAATACTACCTTCAGTCTTGGAAGACATTTCTTGGAGGAATTTGTTTTTGTCAAAGATATAGTTGTCAAATTTACCATGATGTTTTTTTGGCTTACATGTACCTTTCATCTCTTTGTTTATTCGTTCTTTTGCTTTGGTTTCTGCACATGACTTGTTGAGAAAACTAGATGCTAACCTCTCTCGGTCATATTGCTGGAAAGATTTTCCTGTGGAGAGCAGAAGTGTCAAGTCATCATCATTTTTTGACAACTCTTGAGATATTTCCTGATTTGCATTTTTGATGACATCATGTTCTTTCTTTTTCTTTTGAGAGGAAGATTCTCTAGGGGTCAAATTTAATGATTTTGTCATTTCATTTTCAAAACTTTTGTTGAATTCACCTTCAAAAATAGGATTCAACACTTTAACAATGGCTTTAGCAACTTTAGTTCCTGATGTGCTGTTGGGTGGAGTTGATACTTGTGTTTTGATAGTTTGAACCAGTTCATTGCTCAGTTTTGAAATTTCCTTTATAGCAGGTGTGGATAAATGGAGCTTTGAAAATTCAATATGGCTTGTGCTGCATGGAAAGCAGTCTTCTAATTTGTGTTCTTGTTTTTCCTTACTGGACAGAGAAAGCCAGCTTTTCAGTTCAAAATGGTTTAAGAACAAGTTTTTTTCACCTTTTGTGTTCCCATTTCTATAGTAAGAATTTTTGTATAGGTAGTCTTGGACCTTTGGAATCTTTCTCCTGAATTTGTCATATGTCATGTGCATTTTTGGGTAATTAAACATGAAGGCCATATAGTTTTCATGACGATGTTTCATGGTGAAAGATGTATTGTAACAAGGTGGAGGACAATTTTCACGATTTTCATCATTCCAGTATTTTATTGCACTAACATCCTTTGTTGACCTTGATGCAATAGTTTTGGCAAAATTGCACAGATTCATTTTGTCTATATTATATTGTATAACATCTATTGCTAGTCATTGTAATATACTTTATGTAGATATATAATTTTAGCAAAATAAAGCTTGAATTTCAGATGGAAAACATGTTTTTTTGTTATGACTTTAGATGTGCAGCCTCCATTTTCTGTGCCCTTTGCCTTTAGTGCTGATCAGTTAAAAGTGTAGAAAAAAATAAAGGAGTTTTAATTGGAAAATCAGTGATGCCTGTATTGGTAAATTACTGTGTTGCTGTGATTATGGTCCTTTCGAAACGAACAGGTCAAATTTTATTTTATTGAGATTAATGTTTTTGAGTTAGTAGTGATGAACATCATACAAGAATTTGATCAGTATTAATATGCTGTAGGGTTATTTAATAAAATATTGAGCCACCCAGAGGAAGATTCTCTCAGTAACAAATCTGCTTGGTTACAATTACATGATTACTTTTTGTAGATGATTTGGTGGAAAGTACCTTTCCATAGGGGTACATAAGCATTTCTTTTTTTCTGGTTTTTTTTAGGGGGGGTCAGTCATTGTTTTTTGAAGAAAGGTAATTCTTGGTGGAGAAGTCTTTTGTTGAATTATCTTGTCAAAGATGCATGTTTAGAATGAACCACTGCAACTCCCCCCCCTCAAACCAATCACCCACACAAAAAACAGAATGAACATGCACACCTGAAAACATCATAGAAAAAAAATAACCAAACACTCGTGAATATATATGAATATAAATATATATGTGACCAGTCTAGGAGATGTTAAATGTATTAAATTATTATCTGTCAAGGTAAGTGCAAAGAATACAGCAAGGAGTACATCAATTCAGCTTGAAAGTTATACTGCCTATACAGTTGCTGGAAAAATATATAAATAATAAAATCGTAAAAGGAATTCTTTATTAAATAAAAAAGGCGCTGTAGAGTGTAAATGCATCACAGTTCGTCGGAAATATTTGTTTTGTATTTCCCGCTAATTTGTACTTTTAGTAAATTAGCGATTGTCTCCCCTGTCTCCTGTGCAGTCACTTGTGCGTTTGTAAACAAAGGAACGTTGATGAATTGCACAATTCGTTACACATACAATCTCATTTTGCTACCTTTCATTAAACGCTGTTCTAAATGAAACTTTGCACACAGGAATTATTTGTATTCAGCTATTCGATTTTCAGTATGCACTTCCTTTTTGTCCTTGTTTTTCCATACAAATTAAAGAAGAATTCGTGGGTTGATGAGTCATTCCAGTAATTTTTGACAGTAATTTCCTTCTATCTCACTGTATCCGAAGCTCTGAGTAAGTGCATGGCGAATTCCTGAAACGATATGAATATGGAAACAAAATAAGCCAAAAAAGTTAACAAATGGTGTAGCGCTGAAGGTAGCAAATTAACGATTTTGTTAAGGTGATATGCAGTCACTTCAAGGTCACGTGACTGTCATGTGGTTAGCGGGCACTTGTCGTGAGACGTAAAAATAGACTTTCTGATATGAAATAAATATTTTCAGACTGTGGTATGTTATTTTTCGAAATAATATCACTGGTGCCACTGAGATGAACACGATTACTAAAATGAAGGGGTGTAAAGTGGAAAAATATTTAAACTTGCCTTAATATACCTGCGCAGTTGAGTGCATATGTACTGTTGTAACGTATGTAACAACTACTTGATTTTCGTTATTTCAAAGAACTTGCATCCAGTAAAAGTACTTGTATACAATTTTTTAAAAGGTGATCTAGAAATTGGTCGATATTCAAACTTGACTCTGAGTATCGATACTAAAAAGCTACGTACCACAAATTTTCGGGAAAGGAGAGACTTACAGGCAGACATGTAATATCAAAAGACAGTTAAATAACCAGACTGTTCTTGAAGAATTTATTCTGAAGGATTATAAACTATGAACTAATCGGACATTCTGAAACACCGAGTTATTGCTAGTGGAAATTTTGAACACTGGGTCTAGTGAAAATTCTGAAACGTTTGATCTGCAGCGAACTGTAATGTAATATTAGGTCAGACATTTAATATTTTGTTGTTTAGTGTTAATTTTGTAATAAAAGCATAAAGTTACAAGGACTTTGTGTGGCGCAATCTTGTCAGTGACTTTCATATCTTAACGGAAAGCGCACCTTTGCATCATAAGTTTGCAGTAAGTACTGAGTTTAAGTTAGACTAAGTAATATTTAATTATATATAAATGAAGTATAACAGTATGTGTAAGCATTTGATATGGAATTTAGGCTATTCTTAAAAGTTCAACCTAAGGGATGAAATAAATATAGAAGCATAATAACAATCGTAACTTCGTGCTGCTGGCTTTTCTATTTGTCGTTACGCGTTCAAACACGTATATAAAACGGCCAGACTTTCCTCTCATATTTGATGAAAGATTTGAATGATTTCCTACTTAAGACCAACCGACTTTTGTGAAACCTTTCAGGATTTTTACCTAGTTGTCAACTAATCTCATTTTAATTAAACAGAATTAAAGACAGGCACAAGTAATCTTTGAGAGTAATATTGAATGGTAAATTGCTATTTCTGTCAATTGAGAAGCTTAACATGAAAGTATGAAACTGTAACGTGATACCTTAATTTCAATCTGACGGTTAACTAAGATCATTGTATTTTTTACTACTTGTTCAAATTACTTTTTACCATTAAAAGTAAAATTTGGATGTAATTTCGGTCGCAAATATACAATGTATAACAATTTACATTATTAAGAAATGTACAATAAATGATAAATTCTGCGATTACAAGACGCCAAATAGCAAATCGTTCTACATTAAACCTTTCCAAGGTTAGTCGGGGCCATCCTGTTTGCGTTTAGGTTAATCGAAATTGCCATAACGAACTTCCTCTGGCATTTTTGAACAATGAAGGAAATCCAAGATGGCACTGGATTAACCTTGAAAAAGGCCAACACGTTTACATACGTACTACGAAAAATATTTCCATGGACAAACGAAAAATTTGCAGTTAAATATATTTATTTTCATTCATAAAACATTTAGTGAAGTCAAATTTCGATATAAATAAATTTAATTCATAGAACAAAACGTTTTTAATCTGATTACCTCATAGAGATTGGCTGTCAATACATTCTCCTGTAAATGTCACTTTCTTTGCCTTTATTAACAAACACATCCCTTCGCTTCGAGGAGACGCAAAATGACATTACATGTATTTACATGTAACAACGGAACATTGAAAATTCAATTTATATATAAATATTAATTTGACTTTAACACTTGTATACTACAGGTAAAGGTGAAATGTTCAAAATTGTGTATACATTAGTTTCAACTATTCAGTGTAGTAAAGCTAGTATAGTGACTAAAATGATTTTGACCGTTGAAGTCAGAGTGATATGCCTTCATTGATACCAATCCTCTATTTTAATGATCTTATTGAATAAAAAGAAAGTAATATTCTAAGAGATATCACATTGAAAGTATCAATACTGTATAAGAACAGTGATGAAGGTACACGATGTTATCCAAGCGAGATAACTGTATTATAAAATTTCACACACTATTGAACATTAAAGATCTTTTTTAAGCAATAAGGCTGTTGTTTCATTGCAGTTGACTTCGTAGGGAGAAACCTAAGTGCCCGAAGAAGTTACCAACTTTCTTTGAGTCAGTTATAAGCTTTTTTGTACGAGTTTTTAATTCGAACGCATTTTCGTTAATTTCGATTTTGCCAACGGCTTCATGGTCTAATGGTTACCGTGCCTCACAGCAGCCAAGGTCGGGTCGTATTTAGGTTGCACCTATTTTATATAAATGAAGTGGTTCTGGACGCAGCATTTTTATATTTTTAAAATGACTTTTACAAGATGTAAATAATAAACTATGATACCATATTTAGTGCACTATATGCGCATTTCAACAAACAATGTCTTATCAGTTGTGCTCGAGGTATAAAAATATGGAAACCAAAACAAAATCGAAAAGGTTGTAGAGGTGACGACCAAAAGTTAAAGCCAGACACCAGCTAAGGACAGAGTAATGCATGAGGGAGATACTCCTTAGTTACCTACAATTTTATACATTTTAATCAGGTAAATTTAAAAGTGCTATTATTCCACGAGGATGCTTAGTGAGGATAGTTATCATGAAATCGGAATCATTCTATCACTTTCTTATAACTACTTCAATTCTATCCTTGTTGTTAATGTCAGCATTGTGTTTTGATAACTTTGATCGTTATATTTTTTTTATAAATGTTTCGTATGTGGATGTTTCATAGGAAATTGTAGGCTACTAAATCTGACAATTTTTCATATTTATAACAAATACCGAAAAGACTAATTAACAAATAAGAGGTTATACTTTTAACATTGAGAAAATTCTGTTTTTAAAAGGGAGATATCATAACTATATCAATTGAAATTAAAGCTGAGGCTTTTGTCATTTTATTGTTAAAATATCGTGAACGGATCACCAGTTTTATCGCACAGTTTTCAAAAAAAATTTCGCATAGTTTTCCTCTGTTCTTTCGCACAATGTATCGAAAAAAACATGCTGAGATACACTTACTATTAACGTGTATCAGCAAAGCATTCAAAATTTGTTTCGACTTCATCTTTTAGGTGTTTTTATGAAATTTTAAGTACTAAAAACTTTTTAGTTTTCTTTCATAATTGACAGTGCAAGAAGAATTAATATATTAATTAATATATGTATAGTAACTAACTGATCATGAAATCGAAGTGTGGATGATTTGGATATCTAACTTTGCAATTACGTGTACCGTATATAAGCCTTTCATCCATTGTAAATTTACCTAAGAAGGAAGAATTAACTCCTTTTTCATCTTTCAATTTCATAAGATAAATATTGCAAATTTTCTTGATAATTCATCCGTATGTGAAAACGTATTCAGATTTGTATATCAAATATCTTTAGAGATGAAAGGGGGTCACTGCACAATCTTGTGTCCGTTTAATTTTATAAAATTGATAGCATCATCATGACGTCTGTTAGATTAATGAATTTAACTGAGCCTGCAAAAACATTTTCCTGTTTTGGTAGGACACATTTATTACATTAAATAAAACTATTCGTGATAAAAAGTACAAACTAAAATTATGACTAAGTATCTAAATAGCTGACGTACCGTCAGATTTTACAGCCATCCAAAGATATCCACTTACAAATGTGTTTACTATAATTCTAAGACTTCCTGAATCAATGTTTTAAATGTCGTTACTTTAATATAGAGTTTTACTTGCTTAATTTGTGTAGGAAGCCTAATTCAGACAAGTACAATTAGTGAATTAGTGTTGATAGCCTTTTGTACTTTTATAATTATATCGGTCGTTTTAAATATTCTTGAAGCTAGGATCGACTCTTAAAGATTTGATCATTTGGGTGTTACATCGAGCTATTTTTAATACAATAATGTCAGTTATATTAGGCATCCTTTTTTTAAACAATTTTCCCACAAGATGGCTTTAAAATTTTAGAAAATATAATCATCAGATTTTACGTCATATCTCCTCAAGCAGACGACATTTTAGCAAGACTGCATATACTACAATTAGGTGCCCTAGGGTACCATCAACCCAGTTGCTGATATTTCGGTACCAGCATGAAATTGTTTAAAATTCAAATTTGCCGCAGGAAAATTTACTCAAATTTTAGAAAATTAAGGAGCATCTCCCTCGTGCACAGCTTTGTCCTTAGCTGTGCGATAAATTCGGTATCATAAGATGTTATTACCCCAAACTAATTTCTCTGAATTTTATGGAAAAATAGAATTTAAGTATGAGTATTTGTAAGAATCAGGCATTTATTCAAATGTTGAATCATACATAACAAAACTCCACTAAACTGAAAGCGACCCAAGGGTAGCTGGGGTATAGAAGTATGGCTAGCTGGACTTCTCCCGTCCAGTAATAAGACCCGTGATGAGGGGGCATCCGTTTGGCTATGCAAGATGTATAAATACGCAGTACCGTCCGGTCTCATTGGGGACATTAAATCCAAAGAACGTGTTGAGAGAATGCCTCGCTCTTTGCACGTTAAAGAACCCGATCAACAACTCTTTGGAGGGTCAACAGAGACCTGTTGTAAGGCTTAATTTCTGACCCTAACCAATACGCCCTCATTTTGCATTGGTAATCTAAATTATGCGCCCCTTCTCCCGGTTTACCGACTTTTCAGATTCTACTAATTGGTATATTGTTAACTTGTTCTCGTCCTAAATATGCATGAAAGATTCCTTCTGGACTTAAACAAGCAACAATTAATCAATCAATCAATCAACTAACCCTGCAGTTTTTTATTTAGTGGTGTTATTTGACCAGAAATAATTTTATTCTATAGTTTATTAGTAAACTGTATAGATTTAGCGAGTTATCTCTTCTGTTGTTTTAAAGTGTGTACTATACAATTTATTTCTCCAGTATGCAAAATCAACAATAAAATCAAATACCGTATTTGCGTCTTTCTAAGTCCTCTGAATGAGAATCGATATTCGTACCATGAATTATCCACTGCTTGATCCTTAGAAATACTCCTACTTAACCATAATGATAATTTAAATTTCATTCAGTGAAATTAATGAATTGTTTTCGGTATTATATATTTTCTGAGATGCATGCAGTGCAACAAAATATCTCAGAACCGGATCCAAGATTTAAATGTGAAGGGATCCAAAGCTAAGCAAACAAGAACAACATATGGACCGGCAAAATGACACTTTTATATGACCACTGAACACTCAGTTCTACATATTAATAGCAGAACTGCAAAATGACGAATATCGTTTCTGCTTTTACATAATTGCAATTGTCAGCTCTGGGTCAAAATTTGTGAATGAGAAATAAATTTGTATTTATAAACACGACTAGATACTTCAATCGTTTGATTTCTATTTTAATTTCGTTCTGTAGTTAGCATATTGTAAACCAGACCAAATAAACCATGGAAGTGTCATCTCATATAGCGTCACATGCCAAATCTCAAAAATAGGTTTCCACATTTTCGAAACTAACTGATATTTAAACTTTAATTTAGTATTGGTCCTGTATGTACTACATTACTATAAGAAATAAAGTGTTAATTACGATGAAGAACGGATGAACAGACCATTCTTCATCGTAATTTTAAGCTGATCTAGAAATAACCAACGATTCTAGCGGGTCATCAGTCGAGTCTACAGAAACGGTAACTCCCTCTACATTAACGCCCACTCCAAACCTCTGAAACCCAACCTTCCGGTTCCCTCCTTTTTTACTACGTGTTTCAAACCTTTAACCCATAGTTCCAGGCCATACCTATGAGTTGCAACACAACTGCCTCTAGTTAAAGTGGGTTTTAATAGGAACATAAGCACCAGTTAAAACAAAACACTAACAAATGAACAATTATTATACTGCTACCTTGAAGCATTTCAATTGTCTTCTGTATCAAGTTTAGGTGAGGAAACAGGGGTCCTATTTCGAAATCATGAACTTATTTTTTGTACAACTGTCCTGAAGCCGCAAACGTGTTTCCGCACAGTCTCGATTTCCGTACAATTCATAATTTTATCCATAAATTAAAAACAAAGGATATGGAAAATAGCACATTCAAAACAACAGTATAGTGTGACATCTTTAATAAATCGCTACAAACAATAGTAGAGTGTGATTCTTTAAGGTATAAATCGCTCATTCATGCGTTTTCAGTTTAACGGAGAAGAGGCTCAGTAATTTAGTTGTACAGATAAACTTTCAACCGAACGCAAAAACCCGCCGGAGTTTAATTAATGTGGTAATCTTAAAAGAATAAGACACAGTTAATAGGGAAATTGTACGTTTCAGACAATTAAAAATCTGAAATTTTTAACAAATAAATTTCATATTGACGCATTTCCTGTTTAACGGAGAAACTCTAAGAACCTCGAGCACAAACTTAGACTGTATGCACATGTTGTTACATTGACCGTCATAAAAAAGGTGTCGCCTTGATTAATTGATTGTTGTTTGTTTAACGTCCAGTGGCATTTTTTTCATGCATATTCAGGACGAGAACAAGTTAACAGTATATCAATTGGTAGGATCTGAAAAGTGCGTCGACCGGGAGATTGGCGGGTGATTTTGATTGCCACTGAAAATTGAGGGAGTATTGGGTAGGGTCATAAATTTAGCCTTACAACAGGTCACCTACGGACCCCTCCGAAGAATTGTTGCCAAAGGGTTCTTTAACGTGCA
>JAOXYJ010021784.1:0-12568 GCA_028566555.1 Lithophaga nigra
TTGGATCTTTTTCACAGGTAAATCCTTCATGGCCCAAGTTGATAATTTATGTCATTTTTAATAATGGGGAGGGGGCAGTTTGATGCACAGAATGTTTTAAATGGTATAGGAAGAAAAATGTATTTGAGAGATCGTGTGACATGGAGAAATATGTGGAACCCAGAGAACTATATTCTCACATGTCTTTTGGACTCTATTGATCATTACTGATACTGATAAACGGTACTGATAAAATACAAAAGTCTTAATAGCTACACCAGTCTGTACAATTTAAAATAGAGTTTTTTCTGCAGAATGGAATGGTAAAGTAAAAGATTTGTAATACTGAGGCTCGTGAAAGGGCAAAATGTAACTAAATGCCCTCAAAATACCCAACGAAACTTACCGACAAAAACAATACCACACGGAAATACTAGGTTTTCTTTATAACGGACAAAACTTGTACGGTAAAAATAATAAAATTACTAATTATAACCCCAAATTAGTATGAATCTACATATTACAAAAAACTATTATAGTGTCCTTGAAAAAAAATTGTAACAGACTATATATATGTTAAATGAAGATACTAATCAAAGAAAAAGTCAGATATGAAGTAGATCACAACAGATTGTACCACTATTTCCATAAAAACAACAAAAGAAAATGGAAAGCATAAAAGGAACAACTGACAGACAAGACGAGATATCCTCTGTGGAGCTAAACTTGTTTCATTGGTACTCAACCCTCATTTGTTTATATCGACTCAGTGTGAACAAACACAGTAAAACGTGCACAAAACACGTACCAATACATGTAAGAAGAGCTCTGGTTTACACATAAAGAGACAAAAGAATAAAGGATAATTGCAAGAAGCGTTTGCATGTTAAAGCATCCATAACAAGTTTAACTGAAATCATAGGTTATTGTGAGTGGTTAGCACATATTTAAACTCCAATTTATATTATAAGCTAAGTGTACTACTTTACTTATTATAAAATTTTTATTAATTTTTAGGCAGCAACTTTGGACAGATTATCAATGTGGCAGGCAGTACCGTTTGAAGAGGATGAAAGGCACCAGTTTTTTATAACAGTTGACAACGTTCTGAAATTCTTGAGAGACAATAAATCACAGCAGGACAGACGAAAAACAATAAAGAAATCAAATATTCTAGGTGAAATCCAAAATCACGTGACAGGGGTATATCCTGATGGAGAACTTCAGGGTGAAAGAATATCTAGAACATCTTTCTACAGGTATCTTTTTCATCATTATGATGACTTTAAAATCTGTAAAACTCTATGTGACGAGCTCATTGGCTGTAATGCTGGAGCACAGGCACAAACAGATGATAACAAGTCAATTCAGCAGCTTTACAAAGACATAGCAGACAAGGCTTTGTGGTTAGAGCATTTAGACAAAGTCACTGCTGATATTGATGAAACAAAACTTAAACATCTTCACACCACATACAAAGATGATTTCTCAAGCAGTGAATGGTTAAGTATCAAGGTGTTTGAGCAAAATTTTGACCAATTCGTTGAAGTATCTGACAGAGTAAAGTATGAAACTTTGGTAGAAAAGAAATATAAATTTTTCCAAATGTGCAAAGATATGGCAAATTATGGCACTGTTGCCAATTCAATGGCACTGAAAGTATGTCAATCAAACATGCTAAGAAAAGCAACATCTGATGCATTGAACGGAATTCTTTTGAACACTGGGGTTAAACACAGACCAGAAATCATAGAAAATGAAATAACTGAATGTTTAATGGAGAACTTAAATCTCTATGATGTAAAAGTAACGGTTGTTGACTGCCTGAAACGGTGTCATCACGAAATGGGAGTTCATGTGTACCTTAGCTGGCCAGCAGCAAATGATCAGTTAATGATGAAAAGTGCCATTACTCTGTTAAAAATTCTCCTGTTTAGAGAACACAGTATTCAAGTCCAGGAAGTAGTTTTCTTAAAGCCAGATATCATAAAGGATGAAGATGAATATAAACTAGGACGTTTCAAGCTCAGAGAAAAACTGTTAAATAAGGAATTAGGGGAAAATATCATTATGGCCTTACAAATTGAAAATCAAGCGAATGAAACCCCAGAAACTTACGAACAGGATTTATGCAAAAAATGTTTTGCAGAGTTCTCAACTTATATTAGAGAGCCACTAGATATTCATCATTTCAACATACTTAATGAATGGAAAACAAAGTTACCATTACCATTACAATTGTTTTTCGAGAAAGCTTTTATCAATAGAGCAACTGTCAGAAGGCGATCCGGGGATATGCACAATATTTACGTCCCAAAGCTTGCTTCTCTCTATGGACAGTTTGATTCACTATTAAACACACTAAGTAGGACTTATAGTGCCATAACACAAGATGTTAACACAGACGAACTATTGGTGAATTACCACAACATTTCTACAGTGTTCAACATAACATCTACAGCAGGGATAAGTCAGAGTCAGAAAACTGGAGATAGGAGACTTAAACTGAAAGCCAACGAAGACCACTGCTATTACAAAACGTATCTAAAGTCTTATCCCTTACTATATCAATCCACATTGGACAATCATCCATCATTTCATCATGTTTGTATGAAAGAATGTCACGTTATATTAATGATGGACAATCTAGTACATTTATCAATGAAGTCAGACCCAAAGCCAGGTGAAAATAGGTCCAACCAGATATGTACCCTACCAATTACACTGAAAGGCATACCAAAAGACTCTATTGTTGTAAAAGCATGGCATGAGGAGTTGTGTGATCAGTCATCAAATTGTGAATGCTATAAATCTGCTACACTGTCGGTAGATGATATTGAAACTGTTCTTTTTTAACATTCGCCAGAAGAAAAGAAAATTTTTTCCGAATTTCAGAAGGAAGCAACATGGGGATCAGCCTTGATCTGGCAAGACATTTCATTATTTAAAGATGATGTTTCACTGATTACTGACCTGGATACCAGCATGGATGCTCTTCACTTGGGTGATGCCCCTGAAGAAGCTCACGTAGATGAATTAGATCAAACAATGGAATCATTGCACTTAGATGACATCAATGAATTTCAGAGAAACCAAGAATCAGATAGTGGTGATAGTGCCAACACTGAAGATTACACATTTTATGAAAGAGAAAGCAGTGCAGTGATATCTTATGGTGGAAATCAGAGTACACCAGATCCCTTACCGCTGGACATAATTCCTGTGCCACATCATTATTTCTCACCAACAGCTATTCAGCTGCAGGAACCAGACAGTGATGATGATGAAGAGTTTGAGAGACTTTTAAATGAGGTCAGTGTGGACATAAACACAGTAAACGAATCTTCTGAACATGGAAATACAAACTTTAAGCAGTTTAAACCTCCAGATGTACTGTGCAGACACCCCAAACCAGCATCAGGAAGAGATGATGATATAGTAGTTCTTAAAGGTGTATTAGATGACGTCATGACTAAATTAGAACCCGATGTAAATAATCGAATCTTATTTGCACCAGATGACAAAATTGCAAAGAACATGCTAAAACTAATGGATCAATCAACAAAGTATCAGAAACTATTGCCAGAATTCCCAGTTTTGCACCTGAGGAAGTCTAAAATAACTAATTTAATATCAGCTTATCGTACTTCAGGACTGATTCACATACTCCAGTTTATGAAGGATGAGGAACAGGAAAAAGATTGGTCGAAACTTTTAAGTATTGAAAACATAGAAACAGCAACAAGAAATATATGGAGACTTTCAACTGCACTCCACACCAATTTCATGGTTCCATTTATGGATACGTTAGACCAAAACAACAGACAGGATCTGCTTCGATATCTGTGTACAAAACACACAGATATTATCAATGAGAAATGGAAAGAAAAATTTGAAGAGTTTATGAAAAGTGGACGTCAAAACAATGCAACTTTTTGTCTACATGTTGAAATTATGTCACATTGTGATGAAATTATCGCTATTGCTTTGGCAGAAAGAATCGGTGGTCCAGATGGTTACAACATCTTATTAGCCAGTGTGAAATCATCTCTTCCATTTTCCTTCCTTAATGGAGCATCAAGCTATGGGGTATTTTGTACAAGGCTGTTATTTGGGCATTACCATGCTAGTCCATTCCATAAAAGGATGAAAGAAACATTATTCAGTACTCCACACAATGGCAGTACTGTCAATTTTGGACTAGATACCTGCAGAGAAATAGACCATCGAATAGCAAAAAAGAGCATACGACCAGGATCAACACTTGAAAACATTTTGTCAAAAATGAGCACAGTGGATGAACAACAAGAAGTACATATCCTACGCAAATATTTAGCAACACTGAACGAAACATTGGATGAGGAACAGAATGATGACGCTGTAAGCGCGCCGAGCGCTTTTTGGGGGAAAAAGATCACCAAAACGGATAAGCTGCATATATATCGAACAGTTAAGCTCATTCTCAGATTTCAAGGCACTGCAATACAGATGGAAGAATTGCCAAAAAATGTTTACCATGCTCTTCAACCACAGCTTCCTGTATGTGTTTTAGATAGGGAAACATACGACGTAGGAAAATACTTGATATTAAAACATGTTGCAGACACAAAGCTGTTTGGAGAATATGAGGAGCCTGATATTGGGGATGTTAGCGGACCTAAAATACTACTTAACCGTGTAAAGAAAGGACAAAGTGTGACAATCAACAGATCAAGGGTTAAAGTAACAACAACAACGAAAACTTCCTTACAAAAAGAAGAGGACATTCGCAAACGAAAGGTAGTTAAAATGTCCAAAATTGTAGACTGTATGAGCTCGAAAATGAATCTGTGCCAAGCTGTAGTGAAGCCAGATTGCTCAAAATCTACAACAAATAAATCAATGGGTGTGAGAAAAGCTCTGAGTACGATTATTCAACGATGTCTAATGGCAGGGACTCATATAAGAAATACAGAAAATGAAAATATCTCGAATCCGACAAGCAACAGCTGCCACTTACAAACAGCTTTGACACTTGATGACTTTATGATGGTAAATTTTTGCTCAATACCAGAGAAAGTTTCTTCAAAAACCATAGTGACAGTAGTTGAATTTGCTGGGGTAAAGTTTAAGAACTTTGCAACCACTGGTCATCAGTATTTACACTACCTCAACAACGGAGTGCTGAAACCAATCTTGCATAAGCTTCCACATATCAAACACATTGTAATCTGTGAAGAAAAGTACAGTTTCACACCCGATGACTTTAAATACTTAACACGCCAAAAAAGACAAAAAGCAGAAAAAGTTGTCATCTCTCACTTGAAGGAAGAAAAAGAAATTGTAAGTGAAGACAAGTTAAGTAAGGCAGCCGTTGTAGGAACCTCTTTCGGAAAGAAACTAATAAGTAATTACTTAGGAAAACATGTGAACGATGTGGGTATTAAAGAAGATGTTATTTTAGATATTGACAGCGAAACCATAATTCATGGCTGCTCATGTGAAAGTACACCAAAATGTAAATGTGAAAAGTTCACAACACCAATAAGGGCATTCTTTTCTAAAGAAAACGGATTAGAGAAGACAGAAAATCTGAATGATATAAGACAGAAAAAAGGTGAAGCAGAAATGGCCCAGGTTGACTGGTTGCGGGAAACCGAGGGGGAATTGAAAGATGGAGATACTGTGGTAAATGTTGTAACATCTGCTGATATTGATACTGTTGTCATCCATTTATTTGCGTTAAGTCTGCATTGGCCACGAAAAGATGACAACACGTTCAGAAATCGGGTATATTTGTGGTTAAGCAAGAAAAAACCAGATTTGTACAACATTACAGATATCATACTTTTGTTTGAAAAATTCTTTGAAATCAAACATGTTGGTGCTGTGATTGCTGTTTGTCTCTGTATGGGCGGCAATGATTTCCTTCCAAACTACCATGGAATCTCACATGAGGCAATCCTTACAACACTTTCAAATGATCGGAATATGTTGTCAAATTTGATCAAGTTTACCTACACACCCTCAGGAAATATATCAACCTGCACAATATCTGAGGACATATATATTCAGTTACTGAAAAAGCTGTACTGTCCAAAAAATTTTAATGATGAAGCTCTTACACTGGAAGAGGTCAGACAGCTATCTATTAAGTCGCCAACCAAGACAGAATTTAGACATCCACAGTCTTGGATGCCCCCTGTTGCAGCATTAAAGAAACTTTGCCGTCTAACCCAGTGCCAGATTGACTATTTGATGACTTCATATAATCATTCTGCTGATCTTCCAGACTTCCTTTCCAGTGGATGTCTTTTAAAATCCACTGAGGGTGATGTTATGTATGATCTTGGGGACAACATTTACATTGAAAACCATCAGAATTTACTGACCATTCCGGAAGATCAGTTACTAATCAAGCTCAATCAAGCCAAAATCGTCCAGAAACATACCAAGAAAAGAGAGCTTGCTACTACACCTAAGAAACCAGATAAAGTCAAAAGACAACCAAGAATGTCTACTCCAAGGTACTAAAAACTTTCTAAAGCTTTAACAAAGATGGGGGGTCAGATAGTCAGAACAGTAAGACATCACAAAAACATAAAATATTCAAAGGAGAACTCAGATGATCTTAAGTCTTTGAATCTGAAATACAGCTAGAATTGGAAAAGTCACCAAAATTTAATGATTTTGATGAAAAATATAACCCGAACACAACAATATTCCCCGAATTAACATTAAATAATGCAAAAATGTGACCCACGTTTTCTGCACATTGCCGTATAGCTTCATATAGAAAGTAACATCCCTCCTTTATATACCAGTATAGCTGTCCTAAAATTGACAAATAACTGGTCAAGAAGAACAAAAGTAAGAGCATGGAAAGCAATTACTTACAAATAATAGTAGACACTGCCATACTGTTATTTTACAATATTTAGCTAGCAAATGACCAAAAATGTTTTCAAGCAATTTAAGAGACACTGAGTGATAAAGGTTTAGAATTAAAATTATGTTGTCTAAATTTTACAAAAATTTTGTTAAATTACTGATATATAAAATCATTTTGAATATAATATCTGATATCTATTTTTATTTCAGGAAGATGAAGAAAACAGCAAAGAAAAATGTTTCTGAACTTTGAACCTGTTTTCAAAGCCTTAAGGCATTTTTCATTCAATTACATGTACTTCAGTTTTCTATATCATTTAATGATAATTTCATCAATGAGTTGTTATATGCTATGAATAGGGTATTATCAGTTTATATGTAAAATTTTATGTGCTGGTATGGTGATTCCATTTGTGAGTTACATTGTTTATTTTGTAAACTATTTAATATTTCAAATATCAAAGATAGACTTTTTCAAATGATTTTCTCCTTATTATGTACTGACAAACAAGATTTAATCTTCATTACTTTGTGTCAAGAAAGTTACATACAAGAATATGAGGTTTTAATTAACAGCATCAATGGTATGATATTTTATCATTATTGGAAAAAATGTTCATTTTTTTTTTTGGTTCTATTTCTTTTTGTAATTATTTCATAAACACAGTTTATTGTTGATATTTCTTACATTGATATCTAATTACTTCAGCATCTGGCATTTAAAACAAAACTGTTATCAGTAGGTTGTAGTTTTAACACATTCCTGATGTCAATTTTAATTGTGAATTATGGGTTACATGACCAAGCTAAGTGCATTATGAACTGTCAGGCAGATATGAAACATAATACACCGCTAGTTTCTATCCAGCCTTGTGTAATCAGTCCTAGGAGTATGTAATTGAAACTTCAGTATGACAGCCTTTAACATTGCAGAATGATGGAATACTTGTTCTTGCTAATGATATAATGGAGCTATAGTAAACAAGGAATGGATTTTCAACAAATTCTGTGATTTCCTGTTCAGTCTGTATTCTCTTAATACCAGGTCCTATTGAAACTTCCGGTTCATCTGTGTCATCTGCTTCATCACCTGTATCCTCCTCATCAATAACATCTTCCAATTTGATGTTTTTGTTTGCTGACCTGTGAAGAAGTAAATAAATTTGTATATTTAACCACTCCACATAATTATGGATAGATATTTAATACATTCATTTCTGTAATACATGCTTAAAAATTCTTAGCAGAAAATACTATATTTCCACATTATACGAGCATGTGTGAATGCAGTGTCTTCCAAAATTTCAAAAATTTTCCTCACAGTTAGAAATTAATAGGTGTACATAAAAACCCAAAGGACAAAAGTTACCACCCAATATGTTGGGGTGTGACTGGGGTACATCCCAAATTTCATGTTTTTTTTCCATATGTTTAACCAACATTTTTCCATTATTAGGTTTTCCTCTTTGAAATCCTGCATGTCAGCCTCTGTATTGTTGAACAGCAAGTAGTTTTAAATGACATTTAATAACAAACTGTACACTTGATTAGGGATAAAACTTGTTACAAGCAGCATGACCAATAAAAAAAAATAATGAAACATAAAATGAAATAAACTGAATGTTACTGTACCTGACTTAAGTTTATACTGGGTTCATGATCCTTATCAGATAGATCATCTTCATAGTTGGATTCAGATACTTCAATTGTTAAACTGAAAAATGAAAAACTCATTTATGTTAGGTCTTTTTCTTTTGGGCAGGGGAAGATACAATGTAATTGTATAGTTTATGAATGATGTCACAATCTGTATCAAATTTATATCTGGTGATTTTAGCAAATGTGTGAGGCATGTATCCATACCAAAGTAATAATGTATATTGGAACATGATGCAGATACAAAAAAGTGAGCTTTTTTGCATCATATACAAATGTACATAAATGTGTATTGCACACTAAAAAGGTTTTCACTAGATTAGAGAACCACTGATACATTGTTAAGGCAAGGTAAAACTAATTGTTATACTTTGACCCCCACATGCCCAAAAATGTTTGACCTCTCAAATTCTTTTGCCTTTCCATATCATTATGTTTTCCATTATGCTACAAGGTTTGGTAGCTATCAGCCAAAAAAGCTTGGAAATCCAGTGATCTGTATAAAAATTGAAGTAGAATCCATCTGCACACCCCATTTTCCATGACAGGTAGATGAGAATCTGCACATACATGTAGAGTTTACTGTAAATGGTAACACTAAACTTTACCATCTGTAAGTATACAGTCTGTACAAATTGTAATGTCACAGATGTATATGTACATGTATTCTGATCTCCAATGAATGAAAATTTTGAGAATTTATCTGAGCATTACACTATCATGACTATATAAAAAATACCTACTCAAAAGGGTTAATGAAACTTTTAGACACCTCCTTTTTTTCTTTTTCCGTAACAATCTCAATTCCAGACATTCCCGACTCTCTAAAATATGAAAAAATGGTTTTATTTTAACATTGAATTCCATAATTAATTATGATATAATATTATGAAGATTTCAAATAAATAAATTAATAATTTCACGCAATGACCCTATGGTAGCCTTGACAAAAATTACTGGCAGTTGAAAGGATCAGTACAGTTTTGCAACCACTGGTTCGAAATTTGTACCTGGATGTTGGTAGCCCTTGGTTGTATTATTTTGGCTTGTTTTCCATCACTAATGGTGATGGTCTTAAAAAGTTGTTTGGTTCTGGTAACATACTAAGAAAATTTAGGTTGGGAAGGTAGGGATTTTATTCTTTTAATTTTTTTTTTACATAGTTTGTATATAAAGGTATATATTTGACTTTAACAATGCTTGCCCAAGAATGCTTATAACAAAGTTAGGGTAGTCCCCCAAAATAGGTAGGGTGCAGTTACCAGAACCAAACAATTTTACTTTCTAGGCCTTAACAGTGTTTGAAACCAATCAATTGTATAGTTAGTTATCTATACTTTCATGTTGAATATTACAGTATTCTATCCATTCTGCCACCAAAACTGCAAAGACTGAGGTTAGCCTTACAAAAGAGTTTAAACAAGTTACACAAAACATACATGTAGTATATCCATGGCAGTGTGGCCTATTATTGGATGTTGGGGAAGAGGGGGGTCATTGTGATGGATATGACCAATTGTGAAAAATGACCCATTTTCATCGTGTACATACATGTACATGGTATTTGGTTTTTCAGTAGTCTTTCTGGTACTGCTTTACATGTATATAATTATACTGCTTTTACATGTACTTGCATCAATGCATTAAACCTAACATTCATATCTCGTCATGCACATTTAATCAAATTTCTAATGAATATCACAAAACTGTTTGATTTTATTTTTGTATACTCACATATTTACTGCTTCATGATCAGACGAGGAAATTCCAGAGACATCTGAAGGTAGATGTAATGGGAAACTGCTACTGGGTCCTGGAGTAGATGTAGTTTTTGCCTCGACTGTAACTGATTCTATTACAATGGATTTTCCTATTTCATCATGCCTGGTAGAACTCTCTGAAAGTTTTCTTCTCTTTTGATTGAAGTTTGTATCATCTGAGGAGTCATAACTGTTCGAAAGAAACATGATATATTAATGACTTTTTATACATGTATTTTCTTGCAGTCCTAAATGATGCTACATGTAAGCACTGTTCAAATGCTTAAAACCAGTGTGTACATGTTCATTTAATACGGCAATGGCTATTTAAACTGGACCTCATTCCCACCAACCTCTCTGAAATTGGCATATCCTTATTTTTTTACTTCTTAAATTTCCTATTTCCAGATATTTGAATCCTGTGCGTGAACTGATTGTGGTAGAAAAAAATTATAAGTGATCTTCATTTCCTGTCGATACAGCTTTCATAGTTTTGTCGTTTTTCATTTGTTGTGGATATATAAGATGTAAAGATGTGGAATGAAACAGACTTTAGTGATGAAATGGCTATATTTGATGCATTGGATAGGTTCATATCTGGAGAAATGGATCATAAACCACTACAGATGGAATGTAACCACACACTCATCATCGTTCAAACTGGGAGGAACAAAAATGACTTGTGCTTGGAGATGGACCCCATAAATATGAAATAAAAAATAAAATTCTTCTACCCACCACATAATTTTTTGTCGAGGTGGATGAACATCTACAATTTAAGTTAAATTTGGACAAATTTCATCGAAGTCTTGTTCAGAATATGCTCAAATTTCCTCAAACTAAACCCTGGGCTTAAAGTATACCTGTTTTGGGCAAAATCTTACTTGATACTCTATGTCTTTCAAGCATAATCCTTTTTTACATTATTTATATTTATATTAATTTATTTTTATTTTCCATTTGCAGGGTCTGTGTATATCTCCTTATTTCATAAAGTCAGTATTTTTATACATTTTATTTTTTTCCTGGTCAATCATCAGGTTAAATAGCTTGCCTATTTAGCCTGATCTGGTCAAATTGACTACAGGCTATTTAGCTGGATCCAGTCAAATAGTCTATAGACTGCTGGACAATAACTGAATTTAAAATATATAAATAAAATAGAATAAAAAATAAAATAGAAAATCAAGAGTGAATGACGAACTAAATAATAAACGGACAATAATAGCAAAATAAAATAGTATAAGCACTTCACAATCTTTCAAAGAGTGAAAGGATGTACAGAAATAAAATATTAAAAAATTATGCATTTTTATAAATGGATTAAATAATGCATTTACAGATATTGTATCAAAATCTAACTGAGTAATGGATAAAATAATGTATTTGCTGACATTATATCAAAATTTAATTGAGCTGAAATACATATGACACGAGAGAAAAAAAATTATATATATTTTCTGATTCAAGCCCCTTTACTGGGCCTCAACAAAAACTACTTTTTACATGCAGCATTTTCCCCGTTAACAGACTGCCACAGACAATTTCTGGACGTATAGCCAGTAAGGTCAATCAATTTCATCATTATATATTTCGCTGCAATACATTAAAACGAAGAAAATTCGAGAAAACTCAGGAAAAATAATAAGTGAAAACATGAATGGTTGACCTAATTGATACTCACCAATCCAGCAAAATTTTCGCCACTTCAGCGTGAGTTTTTAGCCTTAACAGATCCTTCAGCTCATTCCAGTGGTCATGCTGGTCGCCAATACATATCGTACTTAGCTGACGAATCTCGTTTATTTCGTTTTCTGGCAGAATTAGTCAGCGTTCTTCTCCGTCCACGAGTTGACTTGTTTACTTCGGACATTTTTCTTCTGCTAAAACAGTATGCGCATGCGCATATATCATCTCCGAATGCAATCGGAGAGCGTACCAAACATCTCCGAAAACAAGCGAATGTATAAATAGGTTAGTGGGCTGGCAAATTATTGATTTCTTTACTGGATGGAAGAAATTCATTCGACGTCAAACTTGAAGATATATATCCATCTATACAACATGCTTTGAAGCTAGACCCCGTTAATATGTTATCTAGATAAATTATAAATTGAAAACTTCCAAAAATAAGTAAAATCAAGTTTTTTAGAAAAATGACAGCTTGTATGACTTCAAAACCACACATAATCTATAATCTGGTTTATACGACCCGTGTGGGTCCCAGGTGTCAAAAGAATAGGCCCGCAGCAGCGCTAAGCTTGTCGTAAAAGGCGACTAAAGAGCGCTCAGAACCCTGGCCC
>JAOXYJ010021891.1:0-12566 GCA_028566555.1 Lithophaga nigra
GTTTATATTATGTTTTTTTCTATCGAAGTATTTTACATTTAATTTATATAGCATATTTTCAGTTACTTTGATTCAAGGTATATGATGTACAAAAAATTAAAATCTGACAAACAGTTTGACAAATTGTCAGGCAAAATATAAAACATACCTATTGGATAAATTCTATATTTTGTTTCATGGAAAAACATAGTGTTTCATATGTTGGAAATAGGTTTTCCTGTTTTGTTAAAAATATCAGAAGAGCTCTATTAATAGTTTTCAGGAAAGGGTGTATATCTTGGTCATTGTTGACTATCGAAACTGTTTGCCAATTAACCAAACATATACTATGGTATCTACTTTTCAAAGACAGAATTGAACTATAGACGTCCTAAGCGATCAATTATTTTTTTCCATGTGATTTCACGTCTAATTTACTTTACAGAAAGTCTTTTGGTTGACAAATTTACACTTGCAAACGATTTGAATTTTGCCAGATTTCAGGACTTATGATGTTTGCTCAACCTTAGATTCTTTACTTGTATTTTTTCGGTTTTATCGTAGCAACCAGTCCGATTTGCGAAAAAGAGGAACCCAGAGAAAACAACTGACCATTTCTAGTCAATGCAGATTGTGTGAATTTAATACTCTATTTCGGACAATCAGGTTACAACAAGTTTTTGTATCTATATTCTGATTAGAAAATTCGACCTTTGCAACAGGTTAGCTAGAGAAAAGAGAACTGTTATAAATTCATTTTGTGAGTAATCTGTTTAATAATAATGAAATCATTCTTTACGTCGTGTTGGTCAATTAGTAAAAAAATGTTCGACTCTGGATATTTGTTAGCAAAGACGTCTACTTACCTTTCACAGTAACGTTCAAAGGTTTTTCACAGTAAGGGGAATCACCTTTTGTTGCTAAAAATATAAACGATTTATTATACATCATGTCGTAACATGTGTTATCAAACAAACATTAAATTAAAAATTACAAATTTAATTCGAAATACCACAGAAGTAAACTGTGCATTCGTTCAGGATGAAGATTAAAAAGATCATGGAAGGAATAAGTAAATGGATTTGAGCGTCCATCAAACTAGACGCTTATGATTATTTATAGTATACTTCCTAATTGTTGGATATTGGACTCCGTTTGATCTTCATAGGCATTAAGTTGACAACCAAACACAAAATATACATATATTTTAATAAGCATTTGGAACCATAACAATAGAGCCCCAACTTTGTATTGTTTCCTTTAAAATTATTTATATTACAAAAATTATGAATTTTTAGTAATATTTATATAGGAATTTATACTTGTAATGCTTTATTTCTACTTTTATTTGCCTGATGAGTATGTCGAACTACAAAACTTACTCCAGACGGGATAAAAATTGACAGCTAATAATAATTTATGATACGATTACTGTTCTTCACCAGATGTAAATTAGACAATGTAACTATATAATTTAGATTATTTCTATTTATTTTCGATTTTAATAGCTTCACATTTGTCATTGTATGGCAATCATCCCTTGTTTTAGAAAGTCTCTGTCAAAAAAGCAGACTTCTGGTCATGCAAATTCAAACATGCTTCTCAAGCTCTTGATCAATTAGTGTAATCTGTAAACACAGTTTTTATTTCAACGTTTTTCTGGTAAGATGTCTACTTACTATTTACGAGCAGTATGACAAACTGGACGACCTTGGCTAAACTAATAATTATCATACAGTCAATATTGTCTCATTTTAACAATTATGTTGTGTATACTAACTTCATATTAATGATTTCATCACGTGAGCTGTATATAAAAAGGAGAAGTTTACCCTATAGAGTGCATCAATATACTTTTGGTATATTGAGGTACTGTCTCAGAATATCAATGATCTTTTCTTACAAAATTTTTGTGTGCCAGTTTCTGTTTCTAGTTTTCTAGTTTGTTTGTTTGGTTTTTTTTGGTGTTGTCTTGATTTCTGGATCGTGTTTTTATTTTTCAGTGGTATTATACGGTCCCCTTTAATACATTATAACATTATAATACTACTTCATACTGACATTAAAAAATTTATATGTGATAGAATAAATTGTGGTTATAAACATTTTCTTAAAAAAAATACCCACAAACATAAACTGTTCGATTAATAAATGGAGAGCCCCGATGGCCTAGGTAGATGGTCACATCTACTATTGACGAGTGGTGTGTAAACACTGCCGTTGTGAGTTGGAGCCTGAATGGTGGCGAGATGTGCTCGACTCCAACCTTTATTGGCCAGAATTGCCGAAAGTGGGTCTTTAGGGTAGTCCAGCTTGGCTCGCCAAAAAACTGGACGTCACGATATAGCTGAAAAATTGCTGAAAGTGGCGTAAAAACACCATTCAATCAGTCAAGTAATGATAATGTAGTAACAAGTGGTGTGCTCTTGAAACGTCATCAATACTGTTTGTACTCTAGGAGCTACCACGATAATTACATTACTCAAGACAGAAAAGCAACAATTAAAACTAGTTATCACTTAATTAGAAGACAAATTTGGGTTTGTTTGGGTGTATACCTGAACAAATATGATCCAAAATTGTTAGAACATGTTGATACTCAAGATACGATGTGAACACTTGACAATTAATTTCTGAAGAAATACTAGTTTGCACTGTTCGAACAATGCAGTTACATCTTTCTGAGTGTCGCTTTCAATTTTCCATAAACTATTAATACATACCATTACACTCATCCTTCAGTCGTTTTTTCATTTCACGAACACCAGTTTTGAATATAGTCGCATTGAAGTTTTTGTTCAGAAAAGAGAGGAATACATAGTTGTTGTCGGAACATTCGCATATAACTGGAATTTGTCTGCGAAAATTGCAAATAACATACCTCCATTTAAGTTCCAGCAAAAAATTGGTTATATTATGGCAGACAATGTAAGCAAAATAGCAAACAGTGAACAGAATTACTATTAATATTTATATTGTATCGTCTACAATTGAAGAATAGAAATGGTTTGGGAGGCCGAAATATAGAGAGAACCGGGAGTTGTTGTTGTGACACCAGGGTTGAAAGCCGGACAGGAGCAGAAAAATATGACGAGCGCTAGGAGACGGCTATCCCTTTCCAAGACTCAATATTAAACTTAGTTTTCTCTGGTTAATCTTTCCTTATTTCAATTTTCTTTTATCAGAGCCTTGATTGTACCAGATTTAATCATTCTGAAGTGTATAGTTTGCCTTTAGCGATGGTTTTGCCTAATTTGGTTGTTAGACGACTAAGACTTTAGAGTTCTAATTCTTCATTTTTAATGTTTTTTTTAAAATAATTTTAATTGATATTACATAGATGTACTGTTTGGGGTGTTGTATATTTGATACTGTATTCTTAAATCGCAGAGAGATCTTCAACTTCAATTGTATCTGCAAACGATCTGATAATATGTTATTTCAGGAAGTCTATATCCTGAGATATCATTGCTACATAACCTATTACTCAACTGTAATTGTTTCCTGCGGGTACACTTGTTATCATTCCAAGTTTCTGGGGTCTTTCATTGTTTATGTGTAACCATTTTGTTCTATTATATTTTTATATTTTTCAATTATACAATTGGTTTCCTTGAAACTGTTTAAACTATTCAAATCAGGCAAGAGTCCCATGAACTTTTTACAAAAAATATTGTTCTTAAATATAAATGTTAGTATCATACTACCAATTTATATATAAAATCTGTCAATTCAAATCCTACCTTTATTTTTTAGGTTTTGTGTTTTAATTCGGTTCAACGCTGTAGTTTATGATCAACAGTTGTGCAATAAGTATTGACAATTTGACAGGCATGTATACTTAGGAACCAAAAGAACCAAAAATGTACGTTTGTGATGGAAGTAATTTCACGTATTGTTTTGCTTAAGCTGTTTGATAATGTGTTCTTTCTCTTTTAGAGGACGTTTTAACATTTAATTATTAAATTCTAAAATATTTTCACTCGCAGTCTTCGTATATTAATGTGTGACTTATAATAAGAAAGTATCGGTGAAGAGGCAGCTATAATTTTTGGCAACTCTCGGTTAATAGTGTTGACTGCTAGCATAGAAGTACCAAAATTAACCTTGATCCATTCTCTAAAGTGCGCAGCATTAATTTCAGCATAGCTTATATTAACTTAAAACTCACGATTTCACCACAATCTGGGAAAATAAGAATACTTTTACTTACAGATACATCAAAGTCATCATTTGATCGAAGATTCCTACAGGTAAAGTTTTCAGCCGATTGTTATCAAGAGTTCTGTAATAAAATATGATATTATAACATTCCACAATTAAATATCCTCAAATTATGATACAGCCATATTTATCTCAAAACAGGCAATACTCGTATAAATTTCTTGCACTTTCATTTAAGCTTCGAAGTCCAAAATGTTGTCGGAAGTCAAAAACTAAGGTTATATTGGTACTATAGAAGAAATTAATCCATCACCTAAAGTGTACACATCTAACTTTAAGCTATTCATTTCATTAGAGAACATTTACTTCATATAGATAATCATAGCGCGTCAGATCATTTCAGGTCCAAAAACTGTACAACCAAAAATTACGATTTATTCCATGTGTTTTACATGTTTTTGTGCATTTAAATGTGTACCTATTACTTTTCATACATTTAAACGGTTATTTGTCGTCTTTCGTTCTTTTAGACGATTTTATCTTTCATTAGTTGGGACAATTTTATAATTTTTGTCCTTCTCGTTTACACGATTTAATCGTTTGATACGATTCAGTGTCGTCTTCCGTTTAAATGAATGAACGAAAGACAAAAGGAATACGAATGAATAAATAACGATAAACGAACGGAAAAAATGGGAAATTTTACGTTTCAGAAGGTAAATTTACAAACCAACAAGAACAATAAGATGATAGAAAATGCCCCCTAGTAAGGTGGTTTAGACCTCTAGAGAAAGTCAAAAGTGTTACAATATTATTTGTTTTAAAGCAGACAACACTCGTATATTTTTTGCAGAAAAGACTACCAAAAATAATGCAAAATTCATTCAAGTTCCGCAATAGAAAATACCATCACCATCCCATTAATTTTCATAATCTATGATTCATCCATTCTTATTATATTACAGATACTTTTTAAAGTCTACGAATAAATACGAAAATTATGTTATTTCCAAGACTGTAAGGTGCCAATTTTACCACAGCCTATCTGAAATTACAGCCCCTAATTTCATATGATTCTGAGAAAGTAGGAAAACATAATTTGACAACCCCATGACAGACGTTAGGTGATCGAATACGCCAACAAATGATGCTTTTAGCTGGTTGTTATCAAGATTTCCAGATTAAATTAATAAAGTTATAAAATGTTGAAATTAAGTACTCATGAAATATAACAGTCATACTACTGAAATAAGAATTATTTGTAACAAAGGATCCAACACTTATAGAATTTTTTACAGAAATCTCTAATCTTGTCTTACTACGGATTTCTATTTTCTTCGGGGAAATTAAATTTACCTTTGAATTGTTAATATTTTTACTTGTTTTCATTATACAGACGTTTTGTTTGAAAGAGCAAATGTTATATTACGAATTAAAACTCATATAACAGAAAGTATGTTTTCCATTTTCCGTATTTACAAGTTTGCCAAAGTAAATCTGCGATTTGACTGTTGCAAGTTTGGATTCAATAGCGACGCTTAAGGGAAGCCTTAAAACGGATCATTATAATAATACGATCGAAGATTTACGTCATTAAAATTTTCAATACAATACAATTATCTCCATTCTAATGCACCGAAACAAAACGCTCGAAAAATGGAGGAAACGTCATCTGCGCTTACGCCAAAACGTTACACAGTAGATTGCAGACTTTATGCAACTTGACGTCTGCTCAGATTCCACTTTTCAAAAAGTCTTTCGGCGTCGTTCAATCAAGGCAGGAATTACGTCCAATGTAGCATTAGAATGTCTGTAGTACATACTTTTTCCTTCACATCTCTTCTGACACTGTTTTAATGTTTCAAAGTTGTTTTTGTTTCCTCCACATCCTCCATATATAAACTGAAGACAGGCTTTCTTTTTACTGTCATAATAATATCTTGGAATATGGGCTTCACAATTTCCTGGATCCTTTGATTGTGAACAATCTAGAGGAAAAACCGAAAACTTATGGAAGAAGACCATGTATCATTAAAGAACTGAGGCAATCAAAATATTCTTTCTCCGTTTAACTGATAAAGTTTTCAGTTTTTGAATGCTATCTGTGTAAGAAGTTTGTCGAAAAAATAGTGCCTTCTGTCTTTAATTTGCTCACTTCTATTTGTTTCGCATCATGTAAATATAGAAAAAAAAAATGGCGGGAAACTAATACATATCAGTTTATATTTTTATCTCCGGTATCTGACTTGATGACGGTAGGTAACTTACTGAAACGTAAACGAATCATGTAACAATATGAAATGCGGTATGGAAGATGACAATTAAAAGCTTTCTTGTCTACTTTGGCGGTGACAGATAAATTGTCCATTTTGTTTGCCATTATTATATAAAGTAAGTAAATAGCAGATATATCAAGATAACCGTGGTAAATATCAGTGAATTACTTCCCCTTACCAAATAAACCATATTTGTGATGACATATCTCGCTGTAGAAGGCTGAATATCTTACCTGAACATGAGCTTGGCTTATATGGAGGATTATTAGGTGTTTTACATGCTGTCCCACAGTCCACACGACAACAGATCTGCCCTGAAATAAATGTGTAAATTAATCGATAATTGTATTGTATTTTAACATTTGACAACATCAGTCTTTGGTTTGATGGCGGCAAATTGAATCAGCAAGTAAACGGATAAACTGATTGCGACCAACAAATGAAAAATTGATACTGGAATTTCTAAAAATATACTTTTATCTCTACTTTGATGCAATTATCAATAGCATCTACATGTATTAGAAATATTTAACTTTTACGTAACCCGGGGTAACATCTGTGCTTGAATTTATTTCCTACTGCATCGATCCTGTGAATGATGCACTGAAATTTCCAACGTAGTCCAAATAGAATTAATTGTGCGTAACTTTAACGAAAGAAAAAAAACATAGATACCAACCAGAGATTATGACTCAGATCCATGAGGAGAAATAAAATCTACGAATGTTTTGGCCGATATTACTTAAAATACGAAGACGAATGAGGCTTGACATCTTTATTCAGACTTCCTGTCTTCCTGGATTTGACACTCTACGGAATTTACTTATTCCCGGACATTCACACTTACATAGCGACGGAAGCCGTCGACGGAGCAGGACATGCTTATCCTTCTAGAGCACCTGATGTGACCACCTGGTTTTCGGGAAGGTTCACATTGTAAGTGTTTTGGTTTTTGCGTCCTCTTGTTGGTGTTTTTTTATCTTCTGTTTACTTTATTTAAAGTTTTATATTGTCTTCTTGTCGTTTTGTGATTTTTCCGTTTCTGTGTTCCCAATTTTGCCTGCTCTGCGGATTATGCCTTTCTAAACTTTTCACTTTGGTATTCTATTGCCGATATCTCTTAACGTAAGCTGTCGAGCTGTGCTATTTAACGCAGAAATTTAAAGATTGCTTTTCTTACCATGATGGATATACATGCAAGATGACAAAACTTAAATGACGTCTATTTTAGGTCGATTGGGACTATACATCAGCTTGTAGCAGAATATCATAATATTACATCTTTAACATATTTCTGCCACTGTTATATACAAAATTTATTTTACTGGACATTTTCGAACGAGAACCTAATATGCCTTATTATTTAATGTCATATGAAATCAAATATTTATAATATCTGTATTTTATACAAAGAATTATTTGTTTTATTTTTTGCAGTACATTATTAACTAAATTAATCAAAGATGGTCATACTTCTCAACGTCCATAACCGACTACACTTTTCATTAAATACCCAAGTTATTAATAGCAAATCCAACAAAAACAAAAATAAAACAAACGATAACAAAGGTACTTACACAAAGTGGAAAGTAAACAAAGCAGACGATTTTTTCAGATCACTCAGTGAAGATAATGATAACGTATTGTTCGAACTAAATAATGTACTAGACAATTTAGATACACGTGGTGTCACGCCCGGAGAAATAAACAATCTGACTAATGATCTCGGATGCGCACTTTCTAACACGGCTGCCAAAGTATTCGGCAAAACTAAAACTAAACCGTTAAAACACGACAATAGCACAGATAAACCTTGGTTTAACATGGATTGCAGAACTAAACGCGACAATTTTAATAGAGCTAGACGTAATTATACAAAAATTAAAACAAACGAAAATAAGATCACTTTGAATGAATCTGCAAAAGAATTCAGAAGAGCTATGAGTCAAAATTATCAAAAATATAGAGAGAAGTGTGCAAGAGAGTTAAGATCATTATCTAAATCAAACACAAAAGAATTTTGGAAAACAGTACAAAAATTTACCAAAAAACGAAAAGAAAACCCGACTATAGATATAAATGTATTTTTTGAATACTTTAAAAATTTAAATGCAGCAGAGGACGGACAAGATCAAGACAATATTAACTTTAATGAAATATGTAACAATCCAGTTCTTGATGAAATACTGAATGGGGCTATTACAGAGTTGGAAATTTCTGAAGCTATCAGTAACCTTAAAAACAATAAGGCTCCTGGTACAGATGAAATATTAAATGAATATTTAAAACATTCATCTTCAACTTTGATATCTATATATTGTAAGCTTTTTAATTTGATACTGGACACAGGAATAATTCCTGATAGTTGGACACAGGGTATTATCAAACCAGTTTTCAAAAATAAAGGTAATCCAACAGATCCCGATAATTTTAGAGCTATAACACTAATTAGTTGCCTTGGTAAATTATTTACTTCAATTTTAAATACGCGATTAACTTTTTTCGCTAATGAAGTTTCTCTTATTTCAGAAAATCAGACTGGTTTTAGAAAAGGATATTCCACATGTGATAATATATTTGTTTTACACGCGCTAATTGAATTATATTTTTCATTTGGAAAGAAACTCTACTGTACTTTTGATTTTGGAAAAGCCTTTGATACGGTTTGGCGCACAGGTTTACGGCAAATATTACAAAAGTGAAATGTTGGTCGGTCACTGATGAATATTATCCCTGATTATACAATACTTTTTCGCAATGTGACGTCACCACGGTCAAATATCGAGTTTTATTACATACGGAAATCACGATCTTTCCTTGCCATCTACATAACAAATGTTCAATATCTGTTTATGTTTCACACCAAATGTACATATTATGCACGGTATAAAGGTTAATTAAACGTAATAGTTTGGACTAGACAATCTGAAATTTGTGTGAAATGTTGCTGTTAAAAATGTTTTATTTGTAGTAAAACTAATCTCTAGACAAATCAATGCATTTCATACATGTAAAAATAAATACATGCAGAAATACAAATAAAAATATACTAAATAACTTACTTTGTTGAGTTTTTTTTTTGAGTTAAAACAATTAAATATTAAATTATGAGTAAATTATTTCAGCAAAGAGAGTACACAATCAATTTTAAGAAAAGACTGAATTAGATTTTTAAAGAAAAAGTCTTTGCTAAAACATACAAATTCATATGTTTATAGTTTATCCAAGACTTACTAATCTCTTAGTAGATCAACAGTGTAACTGCTATAGTGACGTCAGTGAGACTTTCTGTTTGATAAGAGCCTCAGGTCTGTAGAAGTTACGATTTGAAACGTATTACGAATGAGTTTCTTGATATGGAAAAACATTTCGATCTATTTTCGCGTTTTCCGGTTGTATTTGTCATGTAATAACCTTTACCTAGGCCACGCTAAATAAATTCTAAACGTCTATTTTTTCACTTTTACCTTACTTTGCACATCACACTAAATGTACAATTTATATTTATACACCTTTCAGCTGACCTACTATCCAAAACAATAGTTTCCCTTTATTCCGTACTAATTGTGCACCCCTACTCACCGATTTATTTCTACATTCTCATTAAGCTGAATTTATACAAAACCTTCTAAAAGACAAAAAGAAGAAACAATTTTACGTTTCGATATATTAATGATGTTCTTTCACTCCATAACCTATATTTCAGTGAATATTTACATCTCATATCCCAGTCAACTAGAAATTAAAGACACTACGGTAACTAGAGAGTTGGCTTCATATTTAGATCTCTTTCTCGACATTGACAAAGATGGACGACTGAAAACTAGAAAATATGACAAACGTGATGATTTCAATTTTCCTAGTAACATACCTTCTGTCCCTGCATACGGCGTAGATACGATATGCTAGAGCATCCTCTCAGTACAAGGACTTCACTAACAGAAGTATACTACTAACCAAAAAACTTCTCCTTCAAGGATATTGGGAAGAACGATTGAAATTAACACTCCGCAAGTTTTATGGTCGCCATAACGAGTTGGTAGACCATTATAATGTAACAATACCGCAACTTGAGACAGACTTGTTTACATTTTACTAGATCTAGCATTACGTCGTCTCATCTTACCTATCAGATTTGACTTGTTCCTGGCCACGACTTTTGTTTGTTGGACACAAGTTTTTCGCATGACGGGTGTTGCATACATAGCAGGAGACGCTTACCCTGTAAGCGCACCCGGTCTCACTCCTTACGGAGTTGATGCGATCATGTCCAGTTTTTTCTCGACATTGTGTATTCCAAAGGATTTTATGAGGCTGGAATATCGATATGCTACACTTCCTTGTACTTTATAGGTACCGTTCCATTTTTTCCTCTTCACAGAGAGTTTTTCAACGAAACAATATTCTTATAATTGTGAGAAATTTAACATTATTATGTATGCATGGGTCATTCTAGAATTCAGGCAAATTGATCATTAAAACAATAGCAAAAAGTATACTACGTGCAAAATAGTGAAATTTTTAAAAATGCTAATACTGAAGAAAAAAAAACAAGGAAAAAGTTTGGTAGTCATCCATTAACTGTAAATACAGACGATGGACCAATAGGAGGAAAAAAAACCAGCTGATACCAACCAAAGATAAGAAGTCAAAGACCCATGAATCAAAAAGCAAATCCGAAATCAAACCAAGGGAAAACAAGGAAGAGGACGGTATCCTATCAGAATGGGCTAAGTCAGTGATGTCATTCACACTGACTAGTATAAGGGGCCTAACGGAATCAATAAATACTAGAGCTCCTACTGTTTTATGGACCTCCACCTTTTCGTCACTCCAAGGCAAACATGTTATAGTCCCCGTTGATAAAGTCCCTAACAATATCAGGTTCATTTTCAAGAAAGAGCAAGGAATACCATTTTGACTTCTTGATAAGGAACTAAGCACAGACAATACACTCAAGCGGAAGCCCAACATGTAAAAACTTTTAGAAAACTAACGGGTATCTCCCTCGTGTATAGCTCTGTCCTTAGCTCGTTTTTTTTTTTTTTTTTTTTTTTTTTTTTGGCTTTAACTTTTTGGTCGTTTTGGCCTTTATTTCTGCTCTACGATATTTTCGATATTGTTTTGGTTTCCATATTTTTCGGCCTTGAGCACAAGTGATGAAACATTGTTTGTCGAAATGCACATATTGTGCACTAAATTTGGTATCACAGATTGTTATATACACCTACTACATTATCAAAGCAGATCCCGAAAAATTATGCATCAGTCTTGTCTTTTTATTTCTCAATTACTGATGCCGACATTAGTATACCTTCTCTGTACTGGATAGCCAAATTGCACAAGTGTCCTTACAAACAACGTAATACTGCTGGGTCAGCTTAGTGTTCCACAAACCCTTTTTCCAAACTTTTAACTTTGATTTTCACTGCAGTTAAAGAAGGCCTCCAAAAGTATTGTGACAAGGCTTACTCAAGAAGTGGCATGAATCACACGTAGATTTTCAAGACTTCAAACGTTTTATTGGGTACATAAGGTCTAGGTCCCTTTTATTCTGCAATAGCATTGAAGCTTTCAACTTCTGTACCCTTTACACCACAATCCGTCATGATAAACAAAAATGTCGACTCAAAAATTAAATCGAACAATGTTTCTTTAAGAAGGATAGTAAAAGTAGATAGAAATTTCTCAAGCTTGCTTTATTGAAATTAATTTCAAGAAGTAAACAGTATTAATGCATCGATCTCTTCATTTGTCTAATTATTTATAGAACTAAGCGAGACTAGTCTGAACTTCACTGTAGTGATATGAAAAACTATTTGCCCCTGGTTGGCCTTACTGTGTATGTAGGCTGTCATTCCTACTATTGATGTGATTCAAAGTCTGACTGACTCTGGAGAGATTTGATCGACTCCAAACAAACTGACAAGAATTATGACAAGGTGTTCCTACCGAACGTTGGGTGTTCAAGCCGGATTCAACAAATTTCTTCCAGTAAAATTGGATGTCAAATAGGTTAAACATTGCTGTACAAACAATCAATAAGGCAAACCACTGAACTTACCATCTCTGGCGACAAATAAACTTGCTAAACAATCAGGTACACTTGTTCCTGCTGCAAGGATTGTCAGTCCCATAACTGTATCA
>JAOXYJ010022000.1:0-12566 GCA_028566555.1 Lithophaga nigra
CCAGTATGCACACAGTAAGTGTACATTCCATTAATGTGTACCGCGCATGAATATAGATTGAAACTAGTCCGGTTAACATAGTTTATTGAAAAATAACCTATCATGGTAAAGGATTCTAGATTATGCAAATCATATAAGAATTATTTGTGGTTATTCAGATTAAATTCATGATTTATCATCCTGGTTAATGATTGTCTGATGGTATATTTAGTTATCGTTTTTCTGCTTGATCGAACTATTTCTCTCTGTTGCTTTGAACAAAAACATTATCCAGTATAATTTTTTGACGGGAGCCCCTTATCTAGTTGAGACAAGTTGGTCAATTCAAAACTTTTTATGCCTATTATAAATTCATGGAGATGTACATTTTGCTTTTTGATGTGTTCGAAGATTTCTTCCTTGTTATTTCTTTGTTACTTGTAAAAATTAGTTGCACTGCAGAACTGCAAATATTTTTTAGGTCAAATTGGATTTTTTGACATTCAACAATTGCATTTCATTTATTAGTAACAATAATTTTATGTCAGTCAACAAAATTTAATTTTTTAGTGGAGGTGTATTGGTCAACTCAAATAATAGAGAGGTCTTGTATAGAAAAGGATGAAAATGGTCAAAATTTTATTAAGATTTTATTTTTTGGTCGATTCCTTAACCCGAACCCTGTGATATTAATTGATTCAGAACTGAATTGCAAATTTTCACTTTTGGTAAATGTCTCACGGAACATGAAACAAATAAAAAACAATCTAATTATTATACGATCGTTGTTCATGTTTACAAATCTATACCTGTACATATGTTCATCGCTGATAGTTACATTTCCAAATTTAAATAAAATATAATTTTTAGACCCCAGCGCTTGGACCCTCTACCTTAGAATATTCATTTTTTTTCACGTCAAATTGATGCTGCACGTCAAATTTGGTTTATTTTTGTGCGAGAATCAGATTATTTATTTGCATGAAAATCAGGATCAAAATATTTATTTACAAAATCTTGTAAGACCTTTCACCAGCCCCCTCCAGAAAATCAAAGGGTCGCCCCTTACAAGACAGAGTGGGAAATATTATTCAATCATGCGCATTTAAAACACATAGCTTGAATATACAATCATGTAAATGTATACCGGTAAAATATAAAATTAGGAATACAATAAAACAGTAGTTATAAATATTATTTTTAACGTTGTCATTTTACAATAACGAGCAATCCGATGTTATGAGTTTTGCTTTCTACAGTAGCTATCTAGTGTTCAACGATAGCTAACTAGTGATCAACGCGTTGACAGCCTACGGCTTTCAAAAGAACTGGCAAGCGATCAAAATGGGCTGCCAGATTGACCACTAGCTAGCTAGCGTTGCTGGCTATTTGACAGCCTGGCGTATAACTTTCGCCAGGCCGTTACTGTATGTCCAACGTCCCACGGCCTTTCGTCACTCAGAAAGTTCTATCGAATAATGGACACGCAGGTTTTTCAGCAATGACATTTCAAAGGGGAAGCAAAATTTGCTTTTTGGTGTAAGTCCGGTGGATGCTGGTCTTATACATGATTCACACCTAAAGTGGGGTTAAACTGTCCATCGGGTTAGTTGTCAGGTTCCCATGCCGTCCTTTGTGGATCTTGTGGGACTAAATTGTTATAAGCGCGTGGGACTCCTGGACGTTGACGTTGTGGTAAATAACTATACCCCTATGTAGGGGCTTGGACATTGAGGCATTTCTCTCATTAATATTTATCACCCTTTCTTATGCCTATATTATACTGCTGAGCTGCTCCGTAAAACTCGTACATATATGACAATTTTGCGCCATCTGTGCAGGACATATCAAGTCTCTGCAGGTAATATAACCAAATTCTCCCAACGTTTAACTGTTTATTTCTTTAACAATAAAAATCGCAGCGTAAAATCATCAATCAGTATTAAAGATAAAATATATTTTGCACAGTCTTTAAGCGTTTTTCAACATAAAATCATTGGCAAATTCCTAAATGAGTATCCAAAAAATGTGTCCAACTGTGTTCTTGATAAGTCCTGGCCGGACTACTTTGCAAAAAATCAAAACCTTTGACGTCACAAAACAGAACAAGTAAAAGTTCGGGAAACGTTTTCCGCTCAAAAACGTCTTAAAAACAATGTTTTGCCATTTTCGCGCTTCCTTGAAAGAGATAATGTCTATTATGGAATGAAGATAGCATTTGTATGGGTAATTCATAAATATTAAAACCTATTAAGGCAAATAAAGGAATTAACAAAAAAGTGTTTCGTTTCGTTACGAAGCCTTAGATAGACTACTTCGATGCGTAGTTTTGCCAAAAGGAGTATTTGCATTTTGAAAACACCAATTTGAGCAGCGGCTTTCCCGCGCATTTTTGGGAGAATTTCAGTTTTGAAATTTTCACCATGAAAAATATAATAATGAAAGATGATAAATAGGTGATTTGAATTTTGAATGCTAAGATATTGTAAAATATCATCCCGCTCACCAGAATATGAAGCCTGGGGACTCGTTCGCTAGCGCTCACTCGCCCCAAAGCTTCATATTCTATCTCACGGGATTCTAGCTGTCAAAATCCAGATAACCTATACTTATCCAATAACGTACTTGATAATCTCACTCAAAAACAACCAAGTCCTTACAAGGAAGGTCGAGGGGTACCCAACTTTGACCGATCGTCACTCTTAGGTACTTAGGGCTATATCTAAGCCTGAGCGCAGTCTCTCCCTTGAAGGTTTTATTGGACGAAGGAGTATAAAAGTCATTATATCAAGGTATGAGGGTAAGACCACCCTTAAACCGAAAAGTCGATATCCTTGTGCGGGATTAAGTGGACATCAGGATTCAAAGATCTACAGCCAGATTTTAATAACAATCTATGATACCAAACTTAGTTTAAATTCAATTTGACGAATCTCAACAAAACGTGGTTTAAAAGGCTCAGAAAACAATAATTGTAAAATTTAACCTTTAATGCCCCCTGTAGGCATATCAATCTGAGAAAAAATGTCCAGACTTAGAATTTTAAGTCCCTCAAAAATTCTACAAACATTGGAATTAATCGTATCGAACCTCAAAATTGACCAAATTGAATGACATACCCCATGAAACCAAATTATATATCCGAGCCCGTCGGAGTAGAACGAAATCCAGTTCTTTAGGCAATACCGGTACCTAGGTGCCTACAAATATCATTTACATGTATATCGATTAAGGCGGAAATTTTTTCGAACACACCCGAAACATTCGTTGCCTATCGATATGACTTATACACTTATGTCCAAAGTCCCAAAGCTTATGTCCTTTCGTGGTGGGATGGAGTTGGATAAGTAAAAATTGTATACTACTGCGGGTGTAGCGAAGAGACGTTTTGTCTCAGTCCCTTGACAAAGACCGGAAGGTCGAAAATTTGGGCGAATATAAAATCAAAATAAATTTTGAGGTTTTAAAAAATGAGACTTATGTATAACAGAAATAAAAATCAGACACGTATTGTCTTCTTTTTAATACTAGTTGGAAAAAAAATGCCATACACTTGTATCATACCTCATATCTTACTTTATTACTGTGACCTTTTCTAGTTGGTTCACGACAACATATTTTCTATCTCAGCTGACAGGTGTTATTTCATCCACAAATTGTTAGGTGTACACTGTATTCGAGATTAAGGACTTCACAGTAAACGAAAGTGCTGCATGCAAATTAGCCAGTGTGTGTGTGTGTGTGTGTGTGATTTCCATTTCGTTTTCTCATAACAATGAATCTGGACGAGAAAAATAGTTTTATCATCTTTCCTGTCAGGTACCATTGTGTCCCATTATTTTATGCTTGATATCGGATTGATGCGGGATGGGGAAAATTGATATGTGATGACCATCATTTCAAGACAAGTTGTTTAACACGGAAAATCTAGTCCATTTGGCGACCATTATATTCACAAAATTGTAAAATTAGAATAAATACTATACGGATGTTTGATCTTAAAGTAATATATAATATTTTTTCAACTCATTCCTTTTTCTACAAATATAAGTTTACTTAACTAAAGGGTGAAATCTATCTCCAGAATACTTCGCTAATAGAATCGCGATGTCTTTCGAGTTGTTCCAAAATCTAAAGTTGTTGCAAGTGGCTATTGTTGTCTCTGATTAGCTTATATTTGATACCGTTACGAACTAACTGTAGAAGGAAATGCCAGAAAATTATTCTATCTTAAACATGTGTTTTCGTACAGACCCGAAATCAAATAGTAGGACAAAATGCGATCATTTACTACGATAGACTGAAAATCTATGGATTGTAGAACCAACTAGAGCGATGACGCCCAATGAACTATTTGTAAGGTTTGTGTTGTTCGTAAAATTACGAGATCTATTAACGGTTCTCATTCTGAAAATATTGAAATCTTTTCTTTAAATAAAAGTGGACTTGTCTATGTATTAGCCTCTACTTTAGCCAAGTAATTTCAATATTGCTAGTATAGGTGTCTATCTTATATAGTTTCACAGATTAACTGATTTTATATTCTTTACAGTGGAATGAATGAACCATAAGCATGTGAAATGCACGCCATTATGTGGCAACAATAAAATACCTATTCTGAGCTTTTAAACTGTCACTGTATAACAAAAACTAGAAGAATGTTAATTATTTAAATTAATTAAGCGTGAAATTACCCTATAGATCTCAATTGATCGGAGTATAAATAATATGCCTTACATGCATATATAACGATATTTAAAAGTATTTTGATCTCAGACAGATATAAAAAAACAAAATTCTTTCAAACATATGATAATGTTTCAAAAATTGAAATAATGATGGTAGAAAATCCTCATAACATAACAAACACAATCTTTCGTAACTTAAAAAAAACAAACTACGGATCTAGAACACTGTTCCTCCCCATAATGACAAATTCTGTATGTATCCCCGGGTACTGCATTGTTTGCAGATAATAATTTGTAAAGGCAATTAATGGTAAAATGAAATAATGAAATATAGTATTTCTGAGCTTTGAAGGTGAAGGGAAATTTATAAAATTGGCTTGTGTATTAGAATACCTGTGACATATAAAATATAGCGTCCTAATGATGAACTTAGGTATGTTGCAAGTTTCCTGTATTGCCATATGAAATATTTAGAGATGTTTCGACAGCAAATTCTAATATTTAAGATATCACAATACATTTATTGCTAAATATGTAAAGCTATTGCCAAGGAATTATTAAACCTTTGAGGAATATCTCCGCGATTAAACTAACAGAAATCGAGTCAGTTCTGGCATTTTTGTAATTATTGGCATGTACAAATAGCCTCTGATTTTTGAATATCTTTAAAATTAAAACCAAAATGTATACACTGTTTGAATAAGAAAGCATTTAAACCTGGAAGTTAGTATTCTTTGGGCTAAAATCATAAAAGTGGGGATGCGTGTAATGTTCATTCTAACGGAAACATACTGTACGTTCAAGATATATTTGCAAAGCTGTATACAGCAACTGATGCGCCATTGTTGTTTGCTACGAGCAGTTTACTGAAATCCTTTGTGAAGTGGAGTTTCAGTGGATGATAAATTCCATCCATCCCGGACAAAATTATCCGTATCAATGTTCCGTCGGGAGTAAGCTGATGAATATTGTTGGATTGAAAACCTGCAACATATATATTTCCGTCATAGTCAATTGTGATTCCAGTGAGATTAATTAAATCCGGATTGTTGTAGCTAAATGCAAACTGACCAGAGACATGTCGACAATGAAGTGTATTTCCATGATGCTTGTGGTAAAATCTGCCTAAATTGTCTATAGTTACATAGTAATCGGACCCCAAACAAGGAATAACATGCTCTGACCTACCCCCAAAGTCAAATATTTCGACTTTATTGTCAAATCCTATAACTAATTCTTCGCCGTAGACAGAAACGCCCCAACAGCCATCATCAATTGCGATTTGACGTAGCAGTGTCATATCATTGACGTTAACATACTGCAAAACATTAAGACCTCTCATAGTAATGACGCATCGGTGTTTGTCTAGGGTTGCCACATCCCACGGCTTTCCAAGTAAAACGAGTTCATTTAATTCATTTCCTTCCTCGTCAAACAAAAGAAGGGTTAGGTTATTTTCGTCAGTTACGACTATTCGACCATCTGGAAAAGACGAAATCCCAGTCACTCTTGCGTTTTTTCTCTTGATCTTCAAGGTCATTGTGTTCTTCGGGGTGTCTCTGGTAATATCAAAAACACCTTTAACGAAAACCTTTCCCATTTGCTTCAGATTGGCAGTGATTCCCGCAACTGCTTTTTCGGGCTCGAAACCTAGAACACGTTTCGCCAACAGGGTCTTGCTTTGGTGTATGAATTTTTCGCACTCCGCATACTGATTCTTCAGTCGCGTCATTTCAAATAGAATTAATGCAGGCGATGCGTTCTTTAAAAATGCTTTCCAAACGTGTTCACTGTCTTCTAACATCAGACTTCGAACCCTGAATTCATCAATTTTATCCTCCAGTTCGGCGGTTTGTTCATTTTTGACATTTACCAAATGTTTTTTGGCATTCACTTCAAGTTCATCAAAATGTTTATTAAGCATTTTGCGCATGTCCTCAATTTCTGCACAAATGTATGAAGCGCTGTGATCCAACTGTCCTAAGTTGTCAATTCCCTTCTTAATTTCCTCTTCATACTTCAGTTTTGTTTTTTCTATGTGCTTACGGAAAACTTCGAAAAGGCGCTTCTCTTTACATCTCGTAACCGCATGCTCTACAGTTGAAACAGATTTACACTGCGAGTGATGAGTGGAAACGCACAATGAACAGCAGACGACCTCGTGTGAAAAGCAATACATGGTCATTTCTTTATCACGGTGTTCTGGACATATGACTGCTGGGGCATGCTTTAAAAGATCGGTTTCTTCAGTTACTTTACCTATTCCGACCAATACGTGATTTGAAGACGTTTGGTTTTTCTTGTGGTACTTTTCGCAATCTGCACACAGAAAATCAATACATTCCGCACAATAACATACCGCGCGACTAGTAATGTCTATTCGTTTACACAGGAAACAAAAGTTTTCTGCGTCTCCAATCTCTTTTTTCTTAATTATACTTAAAGCCAGATTGTCCATGGGTAGTTCTGCAACATACTTTTCTGGCTCTGCGTCCGGAATTAGTGGAAGCACACACTGACAGACCAAACATTTGACTTTACTTAGGGCTTTTCCATGTTTTTCAATCTCAGACACAATGTAATCCTTTAAGCAATGTTGGCAGTATGTATGATAGCAAGGTAGGAATCTAGGCAGTTTAAAATTTTCGTTACAAAGCGGACAATTTGTCAAATTTTCAATCACTATATTTGAAAGCGCCATATTGTAACTAAGAAAACTAATGGCTACTTGTTTTGTTTTACTTTTAAGTCTACTTGTCGATAGGATCGTTCGATTCAATAGTAATTCGATACGAAAGTCTACGTATTATAAAAGTTTTACTGTCATTACACATTTGAAACTTAACACCTAAGGGTCGTTCGTCTTCACTAAAGTGCGATAATGTGGGATTTAAATCTGAGTTATCGGTCTTTGTATCTCTGTGTTTGTGCGTATTTTTGCTTTGTTTTGGTCCATTCTTAACATTTTTCTTTCTAAATAACGTACATATCAATAAATCACAAATGCCAATGTAAACTAAACATTGTTAATGTAACTTTTTATCACTTTTAAATTTAAAAATGTGTCAATATCATAATCACTCTTTTCAGGGTTAAAAAAATATAAAACACTAAAAGCAAATTCACATTTGAGATTACTGTTACCTCTTTACTTCATTTTATTTATACTGAACTATTTGGAATAAAAAAATAGTGCATTTGTTCATTATATTTCGAAAAAATGAAACTACACTGGAAAACATGATAATCTGTGCAAAGTTCCTGATGAAATTTAAACCGTGAGCACGACAAAATTAAGTCTGAATCAAAAGTAGTTAATCGACCATCCCAGCAAAATTGTCATGTGAAGATTTAAATCTTACATAGATAATTGTAGCGAAGAAATCAAATAAAGCCATCAATTCAGAATCAAATGCCGTTTCGTCCAGTATAATTTTAAACTTCATGAAACGAAAGGGTGGGTCAGGATATACATATGAATCCAAAGTCCATCTACTTGTTGCTATTTTGCGTCCAACTACCTCTTTTGGGTTAAAAGTTGAAAAATACAAACTCAACGACTCTGGTTATTTCAACATATAAAGCCTGCAACTCCAAACATATGCTGGTACATGTACACGAAGTTGTAGCTGACGTCATGCTATGTTTTTGTAATTGAAACTTTTCATATGCATAAATCCATACTGTCTCATCTTTGAATAACTATGATTTCGCAAACCATAAGATTGTCAAGTGATCTCTCAACATTTTTCATCTCTATTACGATGTATCTGAAAAACAAATTAAAAAAATGTTAAAATTTAAGAAGTATACATGTACCTGGAATCGCAATATTTAAAATACTGTAAGTGAAAGTACAGTGTTTATGATCTCCCGTTAAAATCTGTGAATAGATATTTATTTCCGAAACAAAACCTGCATGCATTACAATTATTTTGTAACAGCAATTTTTCAGCTATCTTGTAGGGGATATTTTTATTAGTAGAGCTAGCCAAAAAAATTGAACGAAGTCGTCGACCTACAGCACGAAATTCGTGTAATATTCAACAGCACCGCCGATTTTTGCATTTGCCAAAAATCAAGATCAAACTAGCAGTCTGTAGAGTTGAGTTTAATCAACTACCTTGATCATTTGGCCATCGAGGACCTATATGTCATGGAGCAAAAAAATGAAATGTTCAGACACTAATTGCATAATGTACCTTATCACCGTATGCTTATTTTACTTGCTAGTCTAGTGTGCACATTTATATGGTAGATTTTTTGATTGAACTGTGAACATAGTGCACTGTGACAAGTTTTGAAACTCACCTTCCGTTTAGTGGTCGACCACAGTCAGTCACAATAACCTGGTTTTTAACCACGCCTGTTTGTCTTGTACATATATTTCTATCAGAAGTTTTATTTACAGCAGTATCTTCTCCAACAACATAAACAGTTATATCATGTAAGGCTAAAATAAATAAACAAATTAAAATGTATTTTCAGAGAGATTTAGTTGTCTTTGTTAATCAATGAAAGACGACTATCAGATATTTTCCTCGCAAATTCTTTGTCAAACAAAATCCACACCTGGCTCTTACTGTGCCCCATGAACCCCAAAAAGTTATTTTTTTAAATTTTGAGTACAAAAAAGGGTAAAATATACTATCCTTTATACTTATCAAAGTTATTTAAACGCGAGTGAGAAAATAAAGGTAACATTCACTTATTCTATTTAAAAGTGGAAAAATTTCTACTTTTCATTAACCTTTACTTTTTCCTGTAGCTGTTACATACCATTTTGTACATTTCCATGAATCAGAATAAATCCTATCGGTCGTTGATACGTAAGGTCTATCTGTAGTCTCGGTAATAATTCTGCATCTGAAATTTAATATTAAAAAATGAGAGTAACAATGGTATACCGTTAATCATGACGTTTAACTTCATTACCAATACTTAAATTATTGGTTTAATTTGACTAACTACATATAGGGCCTGTTTTATTATTTCTGAGACATGTTTATGATCAAACCAAACTTGAAACATGTTTAAATTCAAAACCATAAATGAACATGTTCCATTAAACAAAAGACCTGTTTTTTATCCTCGAACATTAACCTGGTCTGAAACTTTTTAAGGGTTAAGCGTTTTTTTTTATAGCTTTGTTATAACCGCGTGGTTACAAAACAAACAATATACAATTGATAATACCCCTCGCCCCACTAAATCTATGTATTGTAAAATACATAATAGCCTATTCTGAGATTTAAAATTACTTTAAAATTACCTGACGTCAAACGGCACTACATACTTCAAAATATTTGAAGCACGGTGAAAGTATAAGGATGAATAGTGGGTACATATAGGAACATCCTCCTTTAGATAGTGTAACATCCTTCTCCAGAGTCTAGATACGTGCCACTTTACACCATCTCATACTGCAGATTTTGTTAAAGTTTTGTGCAATTCTACGTTTTGGTTAAGAAGGAGAAGTGACTACAATTTGGAGTACTTCCACCAGAACCTATGTACATGTAAAATGGCTATTTTCCGGAGAAATCCCACATAAAGTACTTTGCAGAACTAAATACAGCTCATTATGAAGAAATGTTGAAGTTTGTGAAATTTTATGTAGTGTTTAAGGAGAAGTTGGGTCCCTGGCCGTCCCCAGATATGTATGTACATTCAATCCGTCTGCTATTTCCTGGAGGAAATATTGAAATAATGAAAAAGTTAAATTCACCGTGCACAGCAACCTCGTATTAAAGAATTTGTCAAAGTTCGTAAAATCGCATTAATTGGTGAATAGAATTATGGAGCCTCCTCCACTCAACCCTATGTACATGAAATAATTATTTATGGAAAACTTACAACAATGACAAAAAATAAATATATGACTAATGACTGCATCTCATACTTTTGAACGTGTTCAAGTCTTATGAAATTTCCTTCAATGATTAGGGAGGAATAATGAATACAAATATGGAGCGGACAGACAGACGGGAGACGACTACAAAAAGATAAATCTCAAATTTCAATAGAACGATTTTACCAGTTCTTGAACAAGTCTTGAGGTCACCATCCACAGCTAGCTGGGCTGGGCCATCTGTGTTCGAATACGCCATGGACGTTTGATTGGCATATTTTTCTAGTGCATAATTATTTAAGCCCACCAAATCATCTACAAAAAGGTAAAACGGTGAATAAATCGTCAGAAAAAACTCATTTTTTAGGCAAACTATGACGCAGAAACAGACTGAAGATTATTTAATAGATATTAAGAAATTTAAATACACAGATATCCGAAATGATTGTTAAACATATATATAGATCTATAAAAAATAATTAAAAAGAATTTGTACTTTGAGTACATCGCCTCGTCTCTTTGACAACATTGTATTAGAATTTTACGAAAGCCCTTTTAGGACCTATCAAAAATATAGTTTAAATTCATAATCACGAATTCTGGAATTCTAGATCTCGAACTGTAACTTGAAATTTTGGAGTATATAATTCGTGATCTAGGATTCTGAATTCGAGATCTCGAAATGTGACTTGTGATCACGAATTAGAATTGGAGATCTCGAATTTCAGAATCCGTGATCACGAATTATAATTCGAGATCTAGAATTATAATTGGATATCTCGAACTCGAAAGTTTCTATCAAACATTGAAGACCACATAAATAAAGTGTTTCATTTCCTAGTCATTGTGAAATTTCTATGGTGTTTTATACAGCTGAATAATGTTAATCGTACAAGGTTAAAAAGTAATATCATTGATTTCTGCGTCCGTGCCGAATTGTAATATGAACTCGAATCATGACAAAGAAAGCATAAAACATTTTTTTCTGGTAGATCCTGGACAATTTTGAGCTTACGCTAGTAATAGGCAGGACATCCGGCATTTGTTTTTGCGTTTTGTTACAGGTTTTATTTATTGTTTCATATGGTCTCTATGTCATTTCAGTAATAAATCTGATTGTTTTTCCTCGATTTATTCAAAGTAAAGAAGAAAACTTCAGGCAATATTTCACCCACATGAACTGTGATGAAGTCTTTTTTGAAATTCAGGACCTAACCAATATGAAAATTGTAATACGACAAAGCAACGTTACTGACCTCGAATTTACTGAAAAAGAGGTCATTAAGACGTGTAGTGATATACAATACAAGTCAAACAGTCGTAATTTGTTGTGATTATTTCCATTTTGACTAAAATAAAGGTAAATGATTGAGAATATAATATTCCTCATTGCCGTACAAATTGATTTTCTGTCTGTATTCATTACTCAAATTCAAGAATATATTTTAGTGAGTTACATTATGCAAAAACAGACCATTCCACAGAATTGTTTTTTAACTGTTAAAATTCAGTTGATGACAACAAGATCAAAATATATCCTTTGATAATAACATATCTGTTACCATAAACATACCAAAATGAACACCAAGAAACCGCTTATCCCACTGCGAAATAATCTGAAAAATATATATATTACTATTCATTAATAAAATAGATGTGTGCGAACAAGGAGTCTATATATATATTTATGACCGGTTGCTGGTACATTACTAAGTAATTATATGCTTGACTAATGAAAAGACCTATAAGCTCAGCTTACAAATACCCCCGCTCATAGGCATTAAGGAGGTTGGAATGACATTAAAACCATAATTTATACGTAATTTATAAGTTTTATGAATTCTACTTATTTAATGATGTTTCTCTTATGATTGGGTACACATGTATGTAAAATGTATGGCAGCATCATTAAACAGGAACTGGGTGTGGCACACGTACGAAATCAGTACCCACATTACACCTCATCATGGCCATGCTTCACACCAAATATATATTACTTGCATGCTATAATTGGTGAGAAATATGCAACAAAAATTCTCCATTGTACA
>JAOXYJ010022108.1:0-12565 GCA_028566555.1 Lithophaga nigra
AGATATATTTTAAAGGAGATTGAAGATAATCGATTTCCTAAGTATTTTGATGCTTACAGAGAATGACTCTTAAATGTCTGTTTTCTGTTTTTGACATTTGTTTTTTGAATGTCTGGTTTTTTTTTTTTGTTTTTGTTTTTTTGGAGGGGAGGGGGAGGCTCTTAAGGCCGCTTATACAATATGTCTCATGTTTCACACATATTCAGTCATAGTTGAACTTATCTTAATAAGCCCTAAAATAGCGAATTACTTTTCCTTATCTTTTCCTGATCGATTTATCTTCTCGAAAACCGAAGACATTGTTATCAAAATAATTCCCGACCATAAAAGCTATGGACAATATTCAGGGCCTAAAGCTGCAGCTTTACTATGTTTTAATTAAAGTAGATCAGTGATTCATTACTAGAATTATTCCCTCTGAATACTTGACCAAAATTTCTGCTATGACAACTCACAAACAGATGATGGTCTGTTCGTCTGGACGTGTAAATCTTTCATGAATCTGGAGATCAAAGGTCAAGGTCACATCAACCTTTTGATCTTGAACCTTGTTATTGAAATAGTTGTGGACTGATAAGACGTAGGAAAATGGAAGTGTAAAAATATTCAGTGCCTGATACTCAGTGTATGTCATGTTTTCAATTTTATCACCGGTATTTTACTGTTGTATTCAGTTTATTGTTTTATAATCTACTGTTTTTTTTATTTGTTTATTGTACGTTTAATAAAACTTAAAAGTGCGCAGTTCATTACAATAAATAAAGCATAATATAAATCGCTTGTAACACAGTTTTTTTTTATTTTAAAAAAGCAAAATATATTTTATGTAACTCAGGATCCAGTAATCAAAAGTGAATAGTTAATTTGTTACTATAAAACATCTATTTAATAATAAAATTATGTCACATTATTGGTCTGTTGTTTGTTTTAGTTTTTTTATAAATATGTCGCCAGTTTCGAAGAAAAAAATAATATGTATTAATGATGCGTCTATTCTACATTATTGAAATGAAAATAAAACTGGGTTTTGTGAAGGCTAAAAACCCTGAGGTCGGGGAAAACACATGTAGCGCCCTGAAAGTTAAACGAATTTTTATCCTGCTGTTATCACACTAAGATTCTTGAAGACGATGTTACCAAGGTTTCTTGTAATAGTTCAAAGTTTCTTGATAGTGCTAGCTAAGCGGCTGCATCCATATAATGCCTAGCACACTTATATAAAAGGATTCTGTTTATTTAAAATTTATAACTGAGACAGTCTGCCTAATTTAACGACTGTGTTTAAAACTGTGGGCAAGGAAGAGTAACCTGCAGGCCGAGTAGCTAACGCGCTGGTTCATAACCATAAGCCTTCCATGCTGTCGTGGTTTCAAGTCCTGATCATCCCGATTCATGTGTTAGGGTTTACAATCACCTACCCAAGGTCGTGATCACCCCGATTCATGTGTTAGGGTTTCCAATCACCTACCCAAGGTCGTGATCACCCCGCTTCATGTGTTAGGGTTTCCAATCACCTACCCAAGGTCGTGATCACCCCGATTCATGTGTTAGGGTTTCCAATCACCTACCCAAGGTCGAGGGTTTCACCGGTTCGGCAAGATAGGTGTACAACTTTTCCTGCCAAGTCTGGGGTAATAATACAGCCGGAAAATTGCTGAAAGTTAAAATAAACCACAACAACTAATCAGTAAGGAAGATATAAGTTGTAAACTTAAGTAAATCTTTAAAACAGTGCTTTTGTACTCAATTTTACCTATTCCGGGACATAATTCATGCAGGTGGTGTCGAAAGATTCTGGTTTTCAAACTAACATACCTATCGTTAACATACAGCTTCAGAATAAATTAAGTTGGAATCCGTATTGACATGACACCATACCAGCATTTAGTAGGGTTACTTTTTACATTCTAAGTAAGAATAGTTCTTAAATTCGAAGTTGGGAATTCTGATTTTTGAACTCAGGCAAGCTATTTCGGTATAAATATTTAATTTAAAACTATGGAAAAATCATACCAACATATCTCGTACAATAGTTTTTTGTTCATTTTTACATTTTTGGTGGACACAGTTCCTACAATTGATATCGAAAATAACAGTTTTCAAATTCAATTGAACTATTTATTTAAAGCTTCGGTATAAATTTGACTGACATTCATGCATGAATAACGCCAGCAAAACGCTTGCAAGGTCCCCCCTTCTCTCTCTCTTTTTTTCCATTTTTACGTTTGAAAATGACATACAATCATTGTTGCAAAATTCTAGTTTTCAAATTCAACTTAAGCTATTTTTAATATAAAGCTTTCATGTAATAATAGGCGTCGAAAAAATATGTCGCGTTGCTGTGGAGACAGAAGAAAACGCCGAAACTACTTTTAAATTCCCAATCTTAAAACATGTTTCCTCTAGGTCTTATATTGCGTTTTATTTCGATCTCCTTTTGTAATAAAGATTTCAGTATGCATTATGCATCACTAATCACAAAAAGAAATATCAATTCCAAAGGTTCCAAACTACTACACGATTAAAAATCTGATAATGAGGAATATTAAGTTTTCACAATGTCATGCGGCAAATTAAATTACTCTGGATGCGGTAATAATTTAATGTAAGTAAAAAAAATATACAATCATCATTATGTTATAGAACAATGTGCGTCATTTAGAAACATCACAGCACCTGTTTCCATCATGCGCATTTTGATTTTTTTTCTTGAAAAAATCGTTGGTTGCACATTTATTATTTCCAATTCCCAAAAGGCAGAAATTAATAATGCTTCATAGAGTATTCTATAAAAGGGTTTGATCTGATCCACCGGGACAAAAAGCAGAAAACCTCTCACTCAAAAGGTACGAAGATGAAAACTACATTGGTGCTGACGGTCCTGATAGTTGTTGTCATAGCAATAGCAGGTATTTACAGTTTGATATTTGACCATTTGCTATTATTTTTTCAAAATATGTGCTGAGATTAGTGATTAAAGACTATCAGCATATCAATCAATCAATTTGCCAATTGTGTTATAATGCAGAAATGATTTGTGTAACTCTTAATGTTGAGATATTGGGGTGGTATCTACGCATAAGTGCTAAAAAGAAACTGAAAAATTAATACAACACCCGGAAACCAGGGTTTAAGACAGTTTGCTCTGTCTAAAATATCAGTAGTACATTACACGTCTACGTCTGGTCATGTGTAGGGTTTCTCAGACATATCTTGATTATTAGGACAATTTGACTGTATGCCGCCATATGATGGCATCGACTTATCACCAGTTCAATAAGATCAAAACTGACGTATTTAGTATTCGAACTGTACTTTACTGAAGATGACCTTGGAAATCGGATTAACATCTTTTGCAATGGCAGACATGTTGCAGAAATTCTCACAAAGATCACCTTCGCAATCAATCGTTTTGTCTTGCAATGTATAAAAGAAAAACACTGAGAATGTAAGCTACGGTGAAAGCACTTAAATTAGGGGTTACTAATTTTCATGGTTGAGAAACTATTCACTGCTTCGAGAGTTCCTACATTCCTAGACTTAGTTGTTTGTTTTTGTTTCGATTTGGTTTTGTATATTAGGAGATAACGGTATTGTATTGTATAATTTGCGGGCATCAATTCTTTGATTTGAAGGTCGGAAATTTAATTTACTGACGACGCGTTAGCGGAGCCAGTAAAGGGTTATTTCCGACTATCGAATCGAAAATTGATGACGGCAAATTATACAATACAATGATGTTATCTCCATTCTGATGCAACTGTCATCGCTTAAAACGGCTATTTTTAAAAAGTCGGAAGTAACGTCTACACTTGAGCACTAAATTTCACGACATCAATTGTAAAATTGATACCATGGAATTTTCGACGTCGTTCATCAATATATACAATGTTGCATTAGAGTTAAACTTTATAATTAGCCGTTTCAGAATCTAACGCAATATGGGTAATTTCATTGTGAGAACACCAAAATTGGAAATAACGTAACGCCATTGGTCAAACATTGATTGCTCAAGACGTTTTCAACCAATCATGAGATTTTGATGTACATTTTTGAAAGCATTATATTCTGAAAGGATTTATTTTGTTGGATCGTTAATAACGCGGATACAATAAACTAGGAAATCGACGACAATGTGATACCCAACGAATAATAATGATTTCACAGAAATTCATTAATAAGAACTACGGCAATAATGTTTATGGTCTGCCAGTGACTTCAAACTAATGAACAGCAGTTTACTATATATTTACCTTTAGCCATTATCTAAGTATTATTAATTTTAATACAACCATTCCTGCTAGATCACATGGAAAGTATTTATTCACGTTGAAAATTGTCCTGTCAGATATAAACAGGTTATTTTCAGTATTTTAAAAAAGACATAAAAGGAAAACAAGTGAACAAGTGGAATTTCGGGGCCAAGAAAAAAGATATACACATAAGTTTTTAATTTAATATTAACATTTTAGTATGTTTTTATTACGTATTGGCAACTATTTTATTCAAATTAAGACTGGCAGTGCCATGTAAATAAAAATTGACAACCTTAAATGTCTATCTCCTCCCATTTAATTTCATTTTCTACTAAATGTCATTAAAAGAATTTAATTTTTTTCGCGGTTTATAAGATTTACTTTACTTTCTGGTAAATTGTATGAGTTTTGTCGCAAGGGAAGAAAAAAAATACACACAATGCAAGGCTTGCATATTTAACATCCAAAATGGACGCCAAACTCTACCTTTTGTTATGTATACAAATACATTCTTTCTTTTGATTGATTGATTGATTGGTGCTTAACATCCAATCAACAATTTCGCAGCTATATTCAGGCCGAGAACAAGTCAACTAACAAAGATTATTAAGGAGAAATGAGATGGGTCAGTAGCCGGATTATTGAATGCCATTTGAAAAGGAGGACAGAATGAATAGTGATGGGAAATTTATCCTTGTAACTGGACAGCTACGGACCACCCGTAATGAATTTGTTACAAACGTCCTTAAGCATGCAGAGAATGTGGCATTCTCCGAACACGGGACCTTAGATTTTACCTCCCCATTAGACGGACGGGTTGTGCATTTATCAGCTCGCCTTTCTTTTGAGTGGGGAGGTTGTTTTTCGTATATATATTGTTATTTTCAATTTCGACAGTCAAAGTGCTTCCTTTTAAACAGAACAAAATATTTTAATTTTACCTCATTGTGTTCATCTTGATAAGCTTTGTGACGAGGATAAAGCTTTGCAGTTCTTACATTACAAAACTTATTTACTGATAATAAGATTACAGTGACCTGTGTTTTTTACCTCAACAAAAATTACTGTCAATGATCTTGTTCAATCTCTTCAATTTTCTTCAGCGTCGGCACCCGTGGAAGATGTAAAGAAAGATGATAAAAGAGATGGCTGGTGTGGAGATGACAAAAGAGATGGTTGGTGTGGAGATGACAAAAGAGATGGCTGGTGTGGAGATGACAAAAGAGATGGCTGGTGTGGAGACGACAAAAGAGACGGTTGGTGCGGGGATGACAAAAGAGATGGGTGGTGTGGAGATGACAAAAGAGATGGCTGGTGTGGAGATAACAGAAGAGATGGCTGTGGCTGGTGCGGAGATGACAAAAGAGGAGATGGCTGGTATCGAAATAACAAAAGAGATGGCTGGTGCGGAGATGACAAAAGAGATGGCTGGTGTGGAGATGACAAAAGAGTTGAATAATGGAGAAGTAAAGAGGTGATTTTCAATAATATTAATCAAACCGTAGTTCATATAATTCAAGTTTTCAAGGCTTTAACATATAAGTAGTAATATTCATTGGTTTTCAGTTAACTCGTAAATTTATACAGTCATTAACTTCACTACTTTTACAAAACTGAAGAAAAACTGAACATTTCTTTTTATTTATAATTATCTGTAGATGTTTTTGTGGTACAGAAGAAAACAGAAACAAATATAAATCACAATCTATACAAACAAACAATTTTTTAGCTTTAAAATTATATCAAATCTGCCACAGAGCAGGATCAGATCTGAACTACATAGCTGCATGATCATGAATTTTGTTTATGAGCGTCGCTGAAAAAAATTCACTATGACATATTGCATCACGATAATGAGTGAAATTACTGGTAAATGAAAATTTAAAACCAACAGGAAACCAGATTACGCACTCATGAGAGTTTATGCTCACAGAGAAATTAGTAGTGTCATTGATTGATTATTCCAACCTCGTAAGTCATAAAATATTACTTCACTTTCACTTTTTTTGTTATACACGAAGAATGAATAGTAACGGTAGACTATTAATTTCAAATGAATTTAAATAGTCTATCAATGCTCAGTTTTTTAAACAAACAAAAATTTATAATGCTACGGTATAACTACGAACGAAGACTAAATGTTGTACTTTTTATTGACAGAAAACAAAGATGAAGAACAACGTTACTTATATCCTTAATAAACGATTAAAGAATAAAGCAGCCAATGAATTTTATTTACTTCTACCGTAATAAAGTAAGAATATTTCAATTATAAAACGATAATATGTAAGTATCTTCACCTTTGAAAGACCTAGGAAAAGTCGTTAGCCGAAAAGTTTCAGATTCAGTTGACCACACCAAACATAAAAAAACATGTGATTCAGGATCTCCTTTCCTGTAAAAGCTTCACAGATGTGACAGAAAAAAGCTTACTTTAACCCCTTATCTTATCGCAAAAAAGAACGAAAAGAAAAAGGAAAAAGAATTTGTTTTTAAATTTGCTTTACTAAACCCATTTAGTGGCTCGCTTAACTGCTGGCGACAACTCTAGTTTCAATTTTTCACCTATCCCCAAGGGTGAAAAAGTGAGATCAAAGTTTCTGTTTTGCAATGAAAAAATGTAACTTTTTCACGTACACTCGGTCATAATCAAATCCACTCAAAAAGACTCGGAAAATATTTATCGGTTCATTCCAGAATGGTAGTAGCCTATACAGGTGAACTGAAGAAGGTCTTGTTACACTTGAACAGACAGGTTTAATTTTGTTGTTAGTTCTTGCCTGCATGCACCAACGTTCATATGAACATATGTCATAAGCTTGCTTGCACTGGTAGGCATTGATATCTTCAACTGCTTTGAAATCACCGAAGCATTCCTATTATTACTTTTTTGTGATCAGAAACAGCGTAGTTTTTTCTTCCAGAATTTTTTTTTACTTTTCTAAGCCGACTGAATTTTTCAGGATTGTCTCTTAAAGGGCGTTAAATTTATTAGAGAATGGAAATCAAGAGATTCCCCTCCACGTTCTCAAATCAACGTACATTTATTTAAAAAATTATATTTTAGGGAGTATTTATGAAAAATACCAATGTAGAGACGGTAAAATTACGTGTGATGAGAGGTTTATTATTATTATTATTTATTATTATTGCAAATATCACCGAGCTAAGAGACATAATATGTCTGGTCAATTATTATAATTTTAGGGGTTCCTGTTTTGTTTAGCAGTTTGAACAGGGCAATATTTCTTTGTTTTGTATTGTGTTCCGATTTTTTGGTGGTTGCTTTTCCTGCAAATGTTTGGTTTTCAACGAACTTTAACCTACTTATTTTATTACCATATCCGTGATCAAGTAAAGCTGTACTGTGGTCGGACATTTACCGAATAATGGCAGCAGTTTTGGTGTAACACGGTAAGAAAAACCATGTCGAAAAATGGACCTGGTCCAAAGTTTTACCTCGGAAAACGGACTATTTATACCTTCTATTTTGGCGCCAAATGAAAGCAATGGCTTACTTGTCCTTTTGGGATCTACGAAAGATTGCTATCACTCAGCATACCATGTTGTTTGTTTATCTATGGATGGTTCACAATTACAGCTGTTTTCTTAATCCAGTGCTGAATTTAAATTTGCTCAGGAAGAAACTAGAATGTGCACCTAAAGGTCAAGTTAATAGCTGATTTCGAGTTGGAAAAGCTAATCACGAATATAATTATATATATATATATATCTTAGGCTGATCGTAAATCCAAAATGACTTCCACTAATTAAATTTATTCCTGACTGGCTAAATTTCCAAAACACCCTAAGAAACCGTATTTCAGATTGAGCTGAAGTTTGCAAGAATGCTGTTTGCAATGTCCTGTTTCTGACTTGTACAAATGATGCCATTGGAAATGACGTTTCCTGTGACGTAACGTCATAATGATTTTTTCTACCAATGACAAACCCAGAATAGCGGTGAAACTGGCGGGAATTCGCATGAAGACATTTAACCACTAGTGGTTAATCAAATTGTTCTCGACTCGGTCGAGAAAGTTGAAAATGTACTTAATCGTGTGACAAGGATATTTTCAGCCGCGGAAATATTCATGCAGTGAGGATTCGTTGAGACTGAGGAACTTTATTGCGTTCAACAATATACTGTGCTGACAAGGAGTTCGTATTTATATTATTCTGCTTTATGTTTAATATTGTGATGTCCCTTACGATTTCCGTGTAAAAATAGTGTTCCACTCGTATTACATTCCATTTGTCACTTTCTGTTAAATGTATTTCTTTAAATAGTGTGTGTGGTATCCAGCACCATTTTCCGCGTAAAAAAAGATGTATTGTCTAACAATATATACGACTGGTGACACATGTACGGCAGGCTATGCTTATCCTTCCGGAGCACCAGAGGTTTTTATTGGAGTTCGTATTGTTCTAGCTTTAGATTTTGGTTTTGTGTCTGTGGTTGCTTCCTTGTTTGTGTTTGATACTTTATTAATTGTAGTCTTGTTTTTGGACTTTTCTGTTTGATTCCGTGTTGATAACGACCTTGTCGTGTCCTCTAGATAGACGATTTAGTGAACTTAGGTAATCTTCTCATTCTATTTAAACTTGATAATAATATTTACCATTTTATGGTAGAACTGAAACCACCATAATGTCAATTGCACTTTTATAATATACTCCTTTTGATTAAAAGATGTTTTTCGATTAAATAGACATTTTGAAACGATTAATTTTGGTTGAGGAATGCGGCCAACTTGTCTTGTTTTGTCTTAAAGAATATCATTCCTTTGTAGAAGCACATCTATTTCTCAGAATAAAAATATTAATTCTAACAGGTTCCCTCTGTGTCGGAGGAGTGGTTGCTTTTGAAATCCATTTCTTTCACTGGTCGGTAAATTCATAAGCAGTGAGTGTCTATGAGTATAGAGTGCATTAACAAGCTTTCTACTGTTGTACTAGAGCATAGATCAGCCTTTAATCAACATAGAATTGATTCAATATGTATCTTGCATATTATACGTATGTAAAGGCCGATTTACTTTGTAGGATTAAGTTCCTTTTCACAGGTAATCGTTGGTTATCCCTACATGGAGATTGTATTTTCTAGTTTCAAGTTTTTATATTTTGCTGGTCGTAGCATATAATTTTCTTGTTCGCTATAAATTCCTACAGTATAAATGAGTACTGGTAGACTAGCCGGATCGTTTGCAATTGGTGACGCATCATCTGTTACATGTTGGGGCTTCACAATATAGACCTTTATGTGCATCTATGATACTTTGATCTATTGTCATATTTGAGTAAGAACATCGTTGATGTATAATTTGCGCATCCATGACACTTTGAACTATTAACATTCGAGTAAGAACATCGTTGATATATAATTTGTATAATCCGGCGATTATTATATCACCCTGCATTACCCCTTGTTGTATATCAAAAGGTTCAGATATTAATCCATTTAATTTGACCATTGTTTTCCAATACTTACATTTGTAGGTCATAGATCAGCAACAAGAATGCTCCTGTAACAACTAAGAGAAATGATCTGCGACATAATTAAACATAAATTTAACACGTCGAAAACATAATTTGCCTCAAGTTTGACTATGTATAGTAGAGATTTTCGACCAACTGCATCAATAATCACTTCATTCAAAACTGAAGCACAGAACAGTGGTGATACGCTGGCAGTGAAACACGTTGAAATTTTCTTTGTAAAATTGCTATTATTCTCCATAAGTGTAGTATTTTCAGCAATTGTTTCAGTACCTTTCAAATAACAGGAAAGACTGTAATATCTCTATAATTTCTTGCAGCTGCTGTTAACTCTTTCATTTTGAAGATCGATGTCACAATACCCATTTTGATGTTATCTGGACTTTATCGTGCCGAGTAAATTGTTCTTTCTATCCGTATACTGCTTTTTTTTATTTTTGAGAGCTATAGCAATTTATCATTCCAAAATTTAATATTTCTCTGTTTCTGGAATGGTTTCATTTCTTTAGCAAATATGTCATGGACACTTTTAATAGCACTGATTAAATCTTTGAGAATGACTTTTGTTCTTCTCCTACGATTTATATTTTATTTTCTGTTACATCAATCAAACACCGGTTTATTTTCTTAATTGCCTTAGTGGTTTTGTCGTATTTGAAGTAATGTTTTGAGAAATAGCATTCAACAGTAGTTAACAATGGAGAGTAGTCTGAGGTATTATAAATGCCAGCATATCATACGGCTTTTTGTAGTTGATTCCTTGCTAAGATCCGGACTTTTAGGATATAATCTACTGTAGAGACTTCTTGACCATTTGGATGAATAAATCATGTAAATGTTACATTCGGTTTCTGAGAATGTAACTGAGTTCATTCAAAAGATATTGTGAATGATAACTGCCTTTCAGCCTGTGAAATTACGGTCTCCACATTACAAAGCTTTATATTTTGGTGAACATTTATTAATGATGATTCGAATTTGATCTGCGACATTAGAAAATGCTGTTTTGGTTCCATTACATGGTGTATATACATTGATGAGGAAAATTGGTGTGGAGGAGGTCATCTACAGATTTTACACCCATTCATAGTTATGGAAGATTTTGTGTAGGCAATGTTCTTTCTAAAGTAAATAACCAATGCTCCTGAATCCAAAAAATATCAGTATTTACACTGTACAGTAATATGTTATAATACTCAATGCTTGTCTATTATCCTACCTTATCTTTGATCTGAAACGTCTGATTTAGCTCTAAAATGATTACGTCGGTCGTATCCTTATTATTTGCAGATGGGTTGTATTCATACTCTGGGTTCCATGTAGACTCAGTGGCCTGTTGTGGTGCTATACGTTTTTTCCCCCTGAGTTAGCAGTCTACCAGTTGATTATTGATTTGTAGTTACTATTGCTTGAGTTGGTATTACGGCTTGTACTGATATTTATGTACCTATTAGATTCAGTTTCACCAACTTGACGTTTTGTTGTCTTCAGGTTCTAAAGGTTTACATGATGTAACAACGGCTGTTCGCAATACTTTATTATCTGCAGGATTTAACTGCTTTAATTGGACATCAGTCACTAAATCTCCAGCTGAGTAACCTTTATAAATCCCTTGCTGTTGGACAAAATGTCTTCGTTAAAATAGAATTTAGGGTAGGATGGAGTTTGGTCCGGGTTGATTACCAGTAGGTGAGATACCGGTATTCCATGGAGTGTACTGTACATGGTCAGGTTTTTGTTGGTTATTTTGCAAGCTGTGCATATTCTGCATTTGAAATGCTGGAGTTAGCCGAAAAGAGGGAGTGTTATTTATTGTAAGGTAGACAGCCACGTCCAAGTATTATGTGGTAACGTCAAGATGCCCAGGACGTTCGTTATGGCACTTTTTTACGTCATAATTAACTTAGGCTATGACGTTTAGGCCTGGGGACAAAAACAATTGCAAATGCATATATATTTGAATACTTGAATACCTGAATACTTTATTATTATAAAATAAACGTCCTGGGCATCTTTGACGTCACTGTAAACTTGAACTATGACGTTTCGGCCTGGAGACAAATCCAAAATGGCACCGATTAACCACGGAAACGTTAATTCTTAAATAAAATCATTAATATCCCATAGGAGTCATAAAGTTTGACCAATAGGAAGAAATATACAAAATAGACCTAACCTTAAAGGAGTAAAGCTGGTATAGCACTCTGCAAACATCATAGTATCTAGAATTCTAGGAAAATGTCAAACTTTGAATAATACTTTGATAATACTTCATCATAAAAATATTCAGGGGAACAAACTGTACAATGGCTGCTACAAATCATTTCAATATCGTATCTCAAGATACTTATCAGAAACGGCAGTTTGGTATGAGTAAAGGAATTTCAACTCCACACTCAACACAACACAATTTGGAACTGTAACTGAACTTTGAAGGCTTGTGACTTATATATTGTATATTTTCTTATCTAATAAAGTATAGAAAAAATAGATATTGTTGATTGCATCTTTGTTATACTCTCAATTTATAACAAATTGAGGGCTTGTCCGGGATCAAAATCGTACTAAAGTGAAATAAATTTTGATAGAATTTTCTAGAAATGTTGTTTATTGCAACCAACAATTATAATGGTTTTCGAAGTAGCGAAGTTTTTGAAAAATCCAGCACAGGAAGATTGATTGATTGGTTGTTGTTTGTTTAACGTCCAGCGGCAAATATTTCATGCATATTCAGGACGACAGCACAGGAAGAGTTTGAGTCACTGACACAAGATGATTTAATAAAGTTAGGGCTTCATTTTGGTTTAGAT
>JAOXYJ010022213.1:0-12565 GCA_028566555.1 Lithophaga nigra
ATTGTCTGTTGAAACACTCGTCCACAGAACTGGACAAATATGTTGTCGATTAAAAAATCTAACATTATATTAATATCGTCTTCAGTTTTTTTGTTGTTAGATTTAGAGTGGTAGTTTTTAACGAAGTAGGCATTATCTCTACGGATGACACGGTATTTATATCGTCGTTCCCCGTTTTTCTTGAAATTGCTGTGCAAATACAGATATTTGTGTAATTTTCAAAACTCCTGATGAAAAAATGTATATTATGCACGTTTTTATTTACAAGTTTAAGGTGTAACATAATGCTAACCAGTGTCTACGCAAAAGAATATTTCCTCAATTTAAGAAATCAATATGGAACAGAAAATGAAGGGTAGTTCCATTACCCTTGTACGCCAACATACAATTATACTTGATTTTTCTGCATGTTTTTTTCTTACATCGCAATCTTATTTTGCATGTACCAAACGTAGCTATTTCACAGCCATTTAGTGATATATTCACACACAGATCAATGTTTACAGAAAAATGTATTATATTTTACTTACTTTGTATTTGTTACACTGTTCAGCAACACAGGCAGGGTATGGTTCTAGAAAAAAAATGGCCGAAATTAAATTGCTGAAAGACCTTTCTTAGCAGGCTCATAAACATCTTATACATCTAGGAAATTAAGTTGGGTAATTTAGCAATGATTGCTATTATTACATCTAATATAAGCGAAGGTTTATTGAAAGTATTTTAAATACATTTGAATTTGATATGATGAATCAGAAGTAGATGAAAATTTAAAGCGAAAATACAGAAATGACGCAGCAAGAATCCCTGGGTATTCCATTTTTTACGGAATCTGTGGTAAAAATGAGTATATTGCAAAAACGCATGTTCAAGTAACACCCAAAATTACAATAGTGCAAACAACTGAAAAAAAAAGTCCATAAGGACGTTTCGAGTTCATTGCTGAGCGGGAAAATGTCGTTAATTGTTTGAAGGAGGTTCCAGTTGCCTAACCTGTACGAAGCAAAATGGCTGATAAATATTCTCAACAACACAAATAATTCACTACTGGTTTCTGATGGTGGTATTCTTACAGTTCGCTATACAAAAATGTATTTGTCTCATTTTTGTTATTAACATGAATATTTTCAGCACTGGTTGGTATTTAATTCATTTTTCCTGACATAAAATTCGATACAAAAGTGACTGTAGAAGTTAAATTCTAGGTTTAGCCGTTTTCATAATGGGTCACGACAAAAAAAATATACATGTAAGGTTGTTGCTTTATTCGCCTTGCAGTGGGATTCTTCAGAATCTTATTATACAAAATTGTAAATGGGCAATGTTTTGCAACCACTTCCAAAAGATCCTTAATTCAACATTATTTTGGAACGTGTAAACTGCTCAGTGGATGCCCAAAAGGAGTTACCCATCTATTCAGCATTTACTCCATTTCATATTTTCATAATGTGAAAGCAAATGTTTCACTCATTTAAATCTTTAATAGATAAAAACAATATGAAAATTCTAAATGACTTTCATAATTTTAGGTTTTTATTTGTAAATTAGGCCACCTAAAAGGTACAAACATATGTCTTCTTTCAAGCCTTTTGCTTCTGAATTGCTTAATTTATTATCCCTTCCCGAAAAAAGTAATCGTGTAAATAAGGTAATAACAAAATACCGAACTCCAAGGCATATTCAAAAGGGGAAGTCCATCAAAACTTACAAAACCGAGAAAAAACGCTCGACCATCTTAGCAAAGGGAACGAGTGGAAAACAACTGCCATATTCCTGACTTGGTACAGGCATTTGCGAAGAAAATGGTGGGTTAAACCTGGTTTTACGGCATGCCAACCTCTCACTTGTATGACAGTCGTATATAGTTCCGTGATATTGACAAAAGTGGGGGGAGCAACCTAAAAGACACAAAGGGTCATCGTGACACAATGAGAAAACCAGCAGTCGAAACAACACTAGTACCAGACTGTACGAAGGAGACGGTCCCGACCTACTGCATCAAGATGACAATTCATCATATAATATTCACCTCAATCCTATCTCGAACTCAATTATTGCATTTTAGCAAAAACCTATTATAAAGTTATTATTTATTATATTTGTTTTTCATTAATATATCATAATAATATGGTACAGAACATTGTGTTTTGCTTTGTTCTGGTTTGTCAAAAATTTCTTCCGACGAAAATCGTATGTAAATTCAGAGGGAAAAGCTACTAGTACAATATACGTAAAACGAAATTACTGTCGTGTAATATATAGGTCTACATGGTTTAAGAGAGTTGAATGTTGCAATTCATGCAGAGCTCGTTGACAGACACGATTGGAAAACGAAAGTAGTCTCGTCTTTGTTGCGTTAAAGGACTGAGATATTACAACTGCAATTGAGGGTATTCAATCAAATAAGTACTGTATTACTATAGTTCTTACAATGAATATATATGTCATTTCTATATGATCCATAACAATTCTTAGTCTACGTATCTGTGTCAAATCACGTTAAAAATGATAGCACAAATCTCATGCTGATATTGAGATTGGCATAATGTAATTACCCATGTCTAGCTTGGTTTGGATCCATTTAATTGTAAATAATGTAAATATACTGCAGCGAGTAAAACAAATTGACTCAATTCATGTTAAAACATTTAACACGTTCAGCACAGCTTAAAATAACCTTAATAACTTACTGGCGTACTTAATATATTTTCCATCACCAATTTTAGGGTCATTGATCAACAAAGGACAAACTAACGGGAGTCATACGACATTATATTACGCGTTACACTGTATGCGGATTGTACTTTATTTTCCCGTTGGATGTATTGTGAACCAATGTAGTTAACCATGATCAACATGAAACATCATTACTGAGAAAGTGTTCTAAAAGCGTTTCAAGTGAATTAGGTTAATAAAGGGGCTATGAATTACTAATGGTTTCTTCTTTCGTTTCGCAGATCGTGGATGAATCTACCTGTTATATGCAGTAAATACAGATTGTTTATACTCAAGCCCGGCTAACTCATGATTAAAATTAAAGCATTATTATAGCTATAAAATCACTATACTGTTAACGAACGTTTATTTATTGTAATGTTTAAGTGTATTGCAAACTTTTTAGTCAAAATAAAAGAAGGCACACGCTTGACGAATACAAACTGAAAGAACATCAACTATCGTGCCTTAATCGCAAATGCCTATCCGGGTGAATAATCATTCATATCCCGTTTTAATTTGGGTCAAGTACACATGTATTTATAACCAAAGTAAAGAGAAACAAGGACACTGCCGAGTTAGGCAAATATTTTTGATTGATCCACTAAGTGCGAAAAGTGAATTTTCTGACATGAACAGTAAAAATTTAAATCATTCGGTAGATATAAAGTAAAACCATAAGGTGTTTTTCAACTTAATGCATGTTTGATCTTTCAAATCCAGCCAAGATAGGAATTGAGAGAATTTCTGTCTTTGTGGCGGGAAAATTATATTCGAAGTTCGGCATATCATTTTTCAGTGGAATAACTAATGCAGTTCGGTATTTATTGTAATTTTCGGAATAGCTGGAAAAACCCAGTGTTTAGTGTTTACCGCCTTGACAACACTGCATGACTACTGATTTAGTTTGTGACAAAAGTGTATTGAATTTATATGATACAGGGTCATTTAACACAAAAGAAAATTTAATAGGTGGGCAGTAGAAATATTATTTGTTATCATTGTACTGACAAACAATAGAAGGAATAGTGTTTCTTAGTTTTGCAGACGTAAATTTCCCTTTAATAAAACAGATCATATGAAGCTATGTAGATGTTTTTATGAATGGTAGTCAAGCTTTCCTGCTATGTAGATTTCCTGATACCAGAGTCATATTTATTATCAGTGATATATTACACATATCAAACTATTTCTGTCAATTGTTCTTAAACGATGACTGCACTGTAGTATTTTTTTCTATCACGTAGATATAGATATTACTTTAATGATTTATCAGTTAAATTGATAATTATCTAGTTATAACACCATTTAATTTAAAAAAAAAGACACTCAGATAACCTAGCACTAGTTATTTAAGCTACAATGGGCCTCATCATTTCAAGAAATAGACGATAATAATATTTTAGCAAAAAAATGCTTTTATGTGGACATTAAAAAATCATCGATGTTAATTATGTAAAGCATATCACAGGAACTTACATCAAAGGAGACGAAAAGCTTTGTTCCTTATAAGAAAGTTGTCATGAAGTAATGGAAAAAACAGTGTTTACAAATAGAATGTATTAGTATGGGACATTTGACACAGTCATACAATTATCATAAGAACTGATAAATATATATAATCCGGATAAATTAGCTTTGTAAAGTAAACAAAACTGAAAAGCAAATGATGAAGACACGATACTAAAGATCTAAGAAAAATATTAGTTCTCTAGTGTCTCCAATTCTAAACAAGAGAGGCCATAGCTACATAACAAGAGGGCAGTCTACCCAGATAGACAGTCTACATATACTAAATAGAATAATACTCTTCGTTTTATTTAAACAGCAGTTTTGTAATTACATGAGATGAGTTTTTGATGATTGCTTGGTGTAGCAGTATCTAGTGATACAAACTAAGGTGGAAAATGTCTTTGAATAAGGCTATTTATCACTTACAGCAATATTTCAGTTACAAATTGTATATCGTGCCAATCCGTTTATTTTGGGGCATCAAGCATATTACACGATATGTCACAGGAGACGCTATCGACATACTGCGTCTAGTTGATGAATTTTTGTAGAAGAGTTAAGTTAGTGCAAACTGATTATCAAATATTTAACTGAACTCGCAACTTTAACATGAATGGACCTTAGAATGATTGGAAAGCATCTTCATCTCTTAATAATTAAGACCCTATTCCCAATCTCCAAATCCATTTTTACTTTTTAACAAAACGAGCCACAAAACTTTACAAATCGTCTGATTTAATGAGAAATACGCTTAGAAATACTTTATACATGTACTAAGTTGTTAAATGTAATTTTGTTCTACAGATATTTATCGGAAAATATTTTGTACAAAGCATTTCATCTTTAGAATACACCCAAATACGCGAATTCTTATAATTATTATTAAAAAGATAGAAAAAGTTATCAGAAACTAAAGATAAAACAATACAAACTCCCATAAAACTCTTGCGCCGGAGGCAGTGTCAATGAACCATCTAACACCGTAGTCTGTGTCATTTGTCCATCTAGCGACGTAGGCTGTATCCTCAGATAATTTTAGGGTAAGGTTAGTGCTGGGTTAAGGTTAAGGTTAAGGGTAACGTTACATATATTGTAAAAATATGGGTTATATTCAGACAAAGGTTATTCTGTTCAAAACAGATCAAATTTATCAATGTGCCATCTACCGCCGTAGGCTGTGTCGATGTGCCATCAGAAACTAAAGCTAAAACAATACAAACTCCCATAAAAGTCAGGATGTAACATAAGGCGCTCCAAAGAGGTTAGCACGCTGTATAAAAAAGACCAACATCGTTTTTGCTCGGAAATTGCGTTGGACTCCATACCACTTCTAAATACATTTACTACTGTACATAAAAATAAACCAAAGTTAATTACAAACTGAAAATCGTTTTCAAACGGAAATAGTAAGGACATAAAGCTGAACAATACGAACTCCCCACAATAATGAAAGCCGGGAGTAACTTATATAAATCTACATTATCTAAACAAGTTCAGAAATATAGCGTTAATTACTGCTTAAACCTTGGCAAAACGATTGGAAAACACAACTGGTCTCGTCTTTTGCGATAAAATACTGCGATATTACAATGATTTAAGCTCCGCATACCTCTGTTAAACCATATTAAAGTTATTTTACCAGTTTTACCGCTGATATAGGGAAAGGTATAATATTAATCCTAAATTTTAGCTAGTTTTGACTTAAATTATATTTTTTATTTCCGATTTTTATCTTATAATAATGATCGTAAACAACACACATTTTAACCTGTAGTTTGTAAGTAACTAAATATAATTATTATGATATGTTATAATTGCATTTTTACGTAGATTCGGAAAGATATTTCTAAGCACATTGGTCTTGTATTATAAAAATACCAACTCGGTTATTCGTGAGCAATGTTACAGATATCACTATAAGATTTTTAATGATCCATAAATAGCAACCTGACAAAAGAATAACTGTGAATTACATTTAAGCCATAGACTGTATTGCATTCTTAATTAGATTAAACCTTTACGACAGGAAGTATTCTATTTTGATGGACAATTTAAAAACCACTGTTCGTACGTTTTCTTCTTTAAAGTAATGATGGTATCATTCCTTCTAAAGAACAACCTATTTGGTGTATTCTAGAAATGAAAATGTACTTTAAAAGACATTCTTTGAATGCATGCATTTAAATAGTTAGTATGAAATGATCTTTTTTCAAATGTTCATTTCATTTAATCAAACTGATCGAAGTTAGGTATATTTTACGTCAGTGCATGCTAATTACAAAATGGTTGTTTCAAAGTACATAAAAAAAGTAATATTTAATGTTAAGAGAGTTTTTAGACAATCCTAGTACAACATAATGCAGCTCATTTCGTTCAAACGTCATTTATTTCGAAAATGAAAACCGACATAGAGACGAGTTTGGCAGGTGTAAAGCTAGTGAGGACGAAAAGAAAAAATAGTAGATCCCATTCTCATAATAGAAGTACTTTTGCAAATAGAAAAAATGTTTTAAAAAAATGAACCATCCCATATAACTTTATTTGTAGCGCTTTTTTTGGTTATGTAATGTATAAGTAACGAAATAAAATAAAAACTTTCCACCGAATTTTCCAAATAAAAATGTTTTTCAGACGCAAAAGTAGGTAGTATTATTCCAGCACAGGAGGTTAAATTGTATAGTTATTGGTTTAAAAATTCCTCTCTATTGACGAATTACATAAATTGTGTAATAGCTGAGCCGATTGTTGAGAAAATCTTTCAGTTAGTGATACAAGCATGAAAATTGGCGTGAATACCCTTTAGCCACTACTTTTTTTCAAAAAGCACGTTAGCCACTTGAAATTTCAAAATGGCGGCCATATTTTTCAAAATGACTGTGAAGTTGTTCTGAGCTGTACATAGCCCTGGTGGAGGGTTACGGAAGGATATGTGACCCGCTTGGACTTTTTATTTGTTTGTTTGTTTGTTTTTTCAGATAAAAAGTGAATTTCTTTCACTCTTGTAATATCTATCAGTAAATAAGACGCTAGCCTTCACAGTTGCAGCTGCACATTGTCGTACAGCATAAACTAAAATAATAACTCTTGTATATGCCACGGCATTCAGTTCTGCACCCACACTTTGTAAGCTTCTTACAGCTCTGTGCAATTGGTAGAAGTTTTGTCCACACAACTTCTCCCCCTTTTAACTGAAAATAATTTTCAATCTCTGGCTTTAAAAAATTTAATTATACCCTTTTTGTACCCCATTTTAGAAAATCTTTTGACAGGGGTTCCCCGTATCCAACGTAACCTGGCTAGTCTAGGGGACAGCAGCCCAATAACACTGCAGAAAGGAATACTTAACATGAAAAAAAATACCATTTTACCATAGAGATCTGTATTAGGTCCTAGCCATTTTTGAACTCATCAAATATTTTCCAGAAGACGCCAAGCAAAAAAACCAAAGTTTTAATGCACAACTACAGGCAAGGACCACCATCATCAGACCTTTCGCAGCTACAACTTACGGTCTTAAAGAAAACTTTAAGATGTATAACTTTAATAGCTGTGTAATACAGTGTTTAATATTTTTTTGAAAATTATGACGTTTAGTATGCTTCATAACTAAATTTATATATTTTGCGTTATTTTATGTTCATATCAATTTTCAAATATGGACTTAGTGCTATTTATTTTAGTAGGTTTCATACCTAATGCTTTCTGTTGTACATTATTTTATGTTCTTGTTTATCTAAATCCACGGAACATTATTTTGAAGTATACATATTATAAAAAGTAATTGTTAGACACACCATAGTTTCTACCCTGGCGGTCGGCGCTCCCGTTGTAACGGGTAGTTTCTTGAAGAATATATATATATTTAAAAGACAATTTGTAGTAATAAAATACCCTTATACCCTATACACCCTACGTTTTGCTAAATCAAGTCCTATCACTCTGCAACAAAAAAGTCAAAATCGTCAAAATTGACAGGTAACCTACTTTTATTATTCTAAACAATGTGCAAAATTTTTAAAAAGGTTAGAGACGGCAAATTTAAGTTTGGTATCTTTATGGACGGCCACACGGACGGACGGACGTACTAACAGTATCTAAATGCATGAAGATTGATCATAAATTTAGCAGAAATATATAAGCAGAATATTCTAATTTTCTAGTTTTTGTTACGTAAGGAACATAACTCGAACCAAACAAATGACAAAAGAAATAACAGTCATCTTAGCACTTTACTACTGATGAACCGTTTCCTTTGGTTCCTGCAGCTGCAACACCTGTACATAGACCAAGAAAAACCTTTATAAAGGCTAATACCTTAACAATTATGCGACGTAAATGATGTATCACATTAAAATATCAAAATGATACAGATATATAATATATAACTGTCTTGCCTTCAAGCAAGCCCCAGATTCAATAAATTATAGATAAAACAATCTTGAAGATTATGCCAATTCATGAACATAAATGTGATGGACAAGGACAGATGATCAAACACAACTACGGCCCATGCAAAAAGATCCAATTTTATTTTGGGAAACGAATATTCCTTAACGATTACCCAGTTCATAGTGAAGATCATAGGAATTTTGAAGAGATCACCTCAATCTGGGAGCAACATATCCTTGTTTTAGTAACTTATTCGTCAGCAGTTGATGCCCTATCCAGAAAATCATGGCGCTGATCAAACGATCTAGAATAACGTATTAGTTACGAAATGTAAACTCCATACGCCGGTATTGCTGGAATATTGCTACTGATGAATGGGAACTTGGCGATTGGAAACTCATTAGGATAGATTAAATGCAGATATCATCGAATCGTGAATTGTTCAGTGACAGACATCATCTATGTAGCAGAAGCTGAAATTAAAGGTTTGGGCCTTTCGTTTTTCTTGAGTAGCCCTTCAAGGAAGTCAGCTTCATACAAGTACAGAAACAGGTCAGCGAGGAGAACAGCACAATTTGCGCCCATTGGAATGCCGATTGTCTATTGAAACACCCGTCCACCGAAATATGTTGTCGATTAAAAAATCATACATCATGATTTCGTCTTCAGTGTATTTGTTGTCAGATTTGGTGTGTTTCTTAAGTAAGCATTATCTCTACTGGTGGCAAAATATTTATATCATCGCTCTCCGTTTTTCTTCAAAAAGCCGCGACGAATTAGACCTTTAACTCTAGTTTTTATTTGTGTGTGAGGTGGTGTGTATGGTGGTATAAAGGGTAGATAAATCAGATGTTTAATGCTTTTGCAACAGGAAAGAGATCTAGATCTTATGAAGTCCATCACGTCTTTGAGTATTTTGATATCCACACTTGGTTGATGCCAGTCCTAGAACAGCTGATGTCACAGTACTTCTGAAGGCCCGTTTTTACAGTATTAAAATAGAAGTTAGCAGTTTAGAAAGAGGCTTGGTAGAACACTTGGCAGATCCAAGAATGAAACGCTGTTTGTACGGACATTTGTTTGATTTTGGTATCCAGTACAAAGAGGGAAAATCACAATCTGCAGCTTTGATGGACAGACCAAAGGAAGCCAAGACTGACTCATTAATATATTGATTATCCCCTCTATTGAGAAGGTGACTGCTGTGTGTGTAGGATTGCCTTGTGAACTTTCAATGTCTAATTCTGTCATTAAACAATCGATGTAACGCTTGTTGCAGATGAAAATGATGTTGTCGGGGGCCTTATCTGCAGAACAACGTATTTGTCGTATATTTGGGCAAGATTTCAGCAACGTAAACGATGATGCCTTTGTACTCATAAACCTTCTTATTTTTGGGGTTCGTATTTGACCTCAAAGCTTTCACCCACTCTGAAAAGCAATCAACCTCCCTCTGTTTTTCTCGCTTGCCCATTTTCTGGCGTAGTCAGTCCTCTGCAGAGTCCATTAGTAGTTTGAAGTTATATTTCCAATTCATGGATTTTGGCTAACGGTAGTTTGGTCTTTTAACAGGGATATTACGAAGACTATCATTCTCTACAATGTTAAAGTCTCCCGTACTATATTTGAATGAGCGATTGTCGCAATAGCAATTAGGAGGGTTAGCTTTGAAATAAAATTTGTCCATTTTTAGTGAGATTGGGAAGCTTTTCAAAGTATTAAGCAAAAACGGATTATAATTGATTATGAAATTTCGCAGTCGATTATCTAATTGGAAGGCCTCAATCGACCGTTTATCGATTATAATCGATCATCAGAAATCAGGTAAGAAGCACAGGTAGTGACCACTTTACAGCGATCATGTCCAGAATTACTTCTGAATCGGCACTTCATAATTGGCAACCATTTATGATGACAACCGTAAAATTTGATATGTGGGCACATTAATTTGACTACTTAGGTTAGTAGTTTTTTTTACATGTATGTCTGTTATAACCCTCTGTCTAGAAAGTCTCTATAGCGGACATAAGCTCTAGAGTGTCGGACCAACTGTGAAACGTAGACGTTATGTGTAGACGACGCTGGTGTATTAAAAGTTAAAATAACGAATAGTTGTGGTCATCATGTTTCTAGTATATTGTTTTGAACCATCCTCAGTTGTCTATAGTAAAATGTTAACTTAGATGTATCAATTGATCATTAATTTCAAGCTCATTTGAACAGAAAAGATGCAAGTAGTCGATACAAAGACTGTGTTAAGTGACAAGTTTCCAACTTTTATGGAGTTAATGTTAAAAATTGGAATAATTATTTCTTTTTCGCTGTAGTGTAAACACGGAATAAAGCATGACTCGTTAAACATTTCTTGTATATTATGAAGGGATTTGTAAGTTTGACATAATTACTTACGTTAGAGATCAATGAGGAACGTATTGTCTTGAAATTTAAATATGTAATATTTTGAAAGACGTTTCGGTGTATTCATATATTCATTAACATATCGCCTATATGAATAAAGTTATACGATCTGTAATAGCTAAGACGGGACAATATTGTGATAAAATGTTTTCGTTAGGGATATTAATAACACAAAATATGTATTCTGGTTTCCTTTCTTTACAGTAACACTTGAAAAGATTAAAATAAGTATTTTGACATTAATTTAGAAAACTTAGTTATGACTATGTCAGTCTGTTTTCATTTAGATATACTAAGCCGTCCAGCATCAGAACTAAATTATGACAAATTTTTTTTCTTGTTATCACAATTTTACTATGACAATAAAGCAGATGTTTCTGAAATTATTTCTAATATCAAGATTGATGTTTCATTTATAAGCAGTTTATAAAACCGGTAGTCTTTCATCCGTTCGCGTGTTGGTATTTTATTTTTTCTAGTTCAAGTTTTTCATTTGTTCGTTTGTATGTTTTAATTTTTTTCCCTTTGTTTATTTGCACGATTTTATTTCTCCATCAAGCATGTGCTGCAGATTTTATATATCTTTTGTTTACACGATTTTATCATTCGTTTTCTGTTCGTTTCGTTGTATTTACCGTTCGTTTTTTTTTGTTTATTTGTGTGGGAAACTTTACCTCTCAAAAACGTTTACTGAAAGCGGAATTGATACGTTTGAGAATAAAAGTAATAAAAATATCATTATTTTGTAAATGATTTTCAAAATACAGGGGTCAAAAGGCATCTTTTAATTTCCGTAAGACATGGGATTAAAAAAGTTGTCTGGAGATACATATTTTTCCTTTTCTTTATTGCATCCCTGATGCACGAGTATTTGGCAGTATCTTGCAGATATCCCCCCAGTCTTCAAATATCGTATGGTATAGACTTTTCCTTTTTCAGTCATTTTTGTGCTCTCTCTCTCTCAATTGCACTCCAATTTGAAACGATTAATGCACTTAAAAATATTTTAAACCCTAATTATGTTCACCTTTGCATCCAATATTAAAACGATTCAAATAATATTAGAATGATTTTATATTAAAATCTAATGTTGAATTTCAGGAATCTTAATAATCAGTAACTGTATGTTAAAACCGATTTCAAACGTCGCAGTACTGAATGTTCCTCTGCATAACTACGTATTTATATTTAATGCAGCATTAAGAGAGAGTTGGAATTGTCGTAGCTTTTACTTTTCTGTTTTGTGTCTGTGTTTGCTTTAACGTTCGTATTTGTGTTTGATAGTTCATAGTTTGAAGTGTTGTCTTTGGTATTTGTGTTTGGTTCTCGATCTGGATACTTGCTTTAGTGAACTCCATTAATTTCCTCACTCACAAGTGGTGCCATTTTCAAAACGTTCAAATTTTTACCAAAATTCATTCAAATAATCACAACTTTTTAATAGGTACTTTTTAGTTTTGAAAACAAGAAAATCAAAATTTGGAACAAAGACCAACTTATGAATTCTTAAATTAGGGGGGAACTTGGCAAT
>JAOXYJ010022320.1:0-12563 GCA_028566555.1 Lithophaga nigra
TCCAATGAAAAACAATACAACTATATGTTCGATGGGTACATTAAAATCAAATTATTTGGTTTCTGTCTACCGCACTAAGATGGGAAGATATGGACAACAAGATGAGGAATGAATGCCTTAAATACTTGAGGTCTGACGTTCTAGGGCTAAAGGAGTTGTATGACAAACTGAATCAGGAATGCTTCAACAATTTTGGTCGTGATATATCCGATTTTATATCAACCAGTTCCTTAGGATTCGATGTATGGAAGGAATACATACCAAAAGTTGTTGATATAGACTTGACTTGTCAAATGAAATTGAAATAGAAAAAACATAAGAAAAAGTATTTATCGCGGCCGATGCTATCCATCAGAGCAGAAGTTTACGTCGAAACAATATGATAACATCATAGCTTAAAAGGTGAAGTACGAAGGCGTAGCTGACTACTTGATTAATGCTGATGTAGTTAGTCTTTATCCAACTAGCATGTTGCATGACTATCCAGTTGGTGAGCGAAAGAAAACTAAGGAGGAGATGAAAGGAAACATGGGAATATATAGGGTGAAATATAAGACAACAAAACTACTTCACCCTGTAGTTGCAACGAAGAATGAAAAGGGACACACAATTTGGACTTACATGATGCCGAAGGATGGTACACGTTGGTTGATATTGAGCAGATGCGAATGTATGGGTATGATCTAGAGGTGATTGAGGGTTACTGGGAAAAAACAAGTAAGGTGTACCGTGATTATGTACACAAGTTTTTTTTTCAAATCAAGAAGAGTACCAAGAAAGGATCGGTGCAATATGCGTTAGCCAAGCTGCTTATGAATGGGATGTATGGAAAGATGTTACAAAGACTTCATTACGATCATACTAACGTTATCAAGAATAACAACGAATACTGGAATTTTAGACAGGATTAATTTAACTTAAACGATATTTCCTGCTGTTGCTTCTATCTCTGTGTGTGTGTGTGTGTTTTTTTTTTTAATGTCGTGTGTTTTTTCATGTTCTTTATTTGTAGGAGACTTTTTATACTTTCCTTGTTTGTGTTTGTGTGTGTGTGTGTATGTTGTTTATTATTTTTGTTTATTTTATTATTTTTATTTTATTATAATTTTTCTTTCATTTGTTTTTGGTAACAACCTGCAATTGATTGTCTTTTCATTCTACATTTAATATTGATTTCTCGTTTGATAGGTGGTCGTCATTTTCTTGCTGCAGTTTGAGCGAAGCATCTGTAAAAGGGGTGTTCAGAAGAATATAGAAGAACCCACCAAGCAAAATTAAACAAAAAACAGCCCAGAACAGAAACAGGCCAGATGAAACCAGACAACGATACAAAGGCCCTTTTCAGGGCCACACAAATTTTTCAAAAAGACTAAATTGTTGTGCATCAATTCCTCTGTGTTTGTGCGTGCGTTTGTTTGTTTTATGGGTGTTTCTTTCCGTTTTTGTTGTTTGTGTGTGTGTGTTTTTTTTCATTTTCATGTTTCTGTTTGTGTGTATATTTTTTCTTTGTTGTTTCCTGGTTGTTTTTTTATTATTTGTTTGTTTGTTTTCGTTGTTTTTATTTTTTTCTTAGTTTTGTTTTTTGTTGCCTTTATTGTGTTTTGCTTCGATTGTTGTCTTTGTTGGGGGAGCGGGGGCTGTCTTTGAATTTCTTTTTTTTGGGGGGGTTGTGTTTTTTGTGTTTTTTTGGTTTTTTGGGGGTTTTTTTTGTGCTACTATGGTTGTTTCGTTTTGGTTGACAGCAACTATTTTAGAACATCTTTTTATATAATTTCAGTGGCTCTTAAAAGAACCGTCTTATAATGTTCCTGTATCTTCAGTCTGTTCTGTAAGTTCTCCAAGCAGTTCTTGTCTTCATTCTGCAGGAATCTCTGTCTTTAGCTGACGCCTTTGTGTCGGTCTGGGAATATACACAAGGAGAGACTCGCAGATTGGTGTGTCACTGAAATTACATCGACTAAGATAGACGTCGGTGCAACATCATATTTCAGTTTCACAATCTCAACACAAATGCACTGAAATCGGATGGAAAATTTTCATTTTATACCACGATTGCGAACCTCTGAGAAAACCACCTTTTTGGATGTGAAATGATTTTTCATTGGTCATATTGCGCGGTAGGTATATAATAGCAAAAAAATAGGTTTTTATCAGTTCCAGTTAGGCTATTGGAGTGCAAGGCTGTTTATTAACGTCTGTATCAGTAGTACGGGGATAAATACATGTTCAATCACGCTGGCGCGGATATGTATTTTTGATCAATGGCGTGCCTCACAAAATTTGTCATTAATTATTGTAAAAGTCAAATGTCAACCCAAATATTTCAAAGTCATTATCAAATTACGTATTATTGTTTCCCGCCTACCTGGTAAACGCTTGAATATATTTGTGAGAATGAAAATAAATGCATTATATCATGTCAACAAAGAACGGAAAGCTGTAGACACGCCCTGTCCCTACCCCCACGGTTGACTTTGAAAATGGGTAGGGACAAATTTTCCGTGCCTGTTTCTTGGTGGAATATGGTCCCGGACGATTTTTTACAACACATAAAAATAACAAGGCAGTTTCATCTGTTTTGAGAAAGTCTCATTTCTCGCATTTTGCTCAAACCGAGAATTTTTTGAGGTTTTTCTCGAGTTTTGACCAATATAAGCGTTTGATTAAATATAACCCTATATTGAAGAAAACTCATCAGAAACTTGAAAAAAATTCCCGTTCTGAGAAAATGAGACTTTCTCAAAACAGATGAGACTGCCTTAGACATAATTTGTGACTGAAACTTTAAAAATAACAATATATAACACGGAAGTTTAACATCGTAACAGCAATTAAGGGGCATAACACTATCCGCATACGTTTCTGATATCACAGTATTAAATTATTTTAATGCGGTTAACACTTCAGTTTTTCCTGAGCGCATCAATTATCCATACATTGCTCCTAATTCCAAATTATTTGTAATTGCCAAAATGTCAAGATATACATTTACCAACTTTTTGTAGCATCGATTTCTGCATAAATACACATTTACACTAGCTGTACCAGTACTAAGGAGGTTTTGTTTGGTAATGGTTTATACATTTCAGTCAATCATTGTAGTGCCTTCTTATGATTTCAAACCTTACAGGACATAGGACCCCCAGTAATTTCTCTCTGCTATATTTAATGCTTCTAGTAAACCTTCAGTAAATAGTATTCGAAAATCTTATCATCAGCTTTAACTGAGATTAATGTATATCTAGTAAATAACATTATGGACAATGTTTTTTCTCTGTGCCGATTTCTCTCTTCAATACCAGGACACGGTCTGATTGAACTCGGTCCTCTTTCATATCAATATGTTCAAGATTAATACGGTACTTGTATTCTGCATTAAAACCAAAATCAGATACAGTTGTTATGAATTTAGTTCGACGAAGCAGGCGCTATTTGTATTTTCCGATTGTTTGGATGTGGTTTAAGATAACAGTTTTTGTCTGCGTCGATTGAATCTAGGTAACGAACCACTGTTTTTGTTTGTTTGTTTTTGTTTTTTTTTCTTTTTTTTTTTGTTTTTTGTTTTTGAAGCTGATTTTGGGATTAATGAAACTTCTGACTAATCCAATAAACCCATTGGATTTTGAATTGTAATATTTCCGCGGAAGACAGACATGTGCTTGTTTCCTTACATATACCCCGCTGTGTCCTGGGGTAGGGGCCCTGGCGTTACCTGTCTCGAAAAAAAATTGCGATGAATACAGTTGTCCCCTAAATCCGTCACAGTATACGATGAGTCTCCAAGGTAATGGCATATAAAAATACGGAATGCTACATCCTTGTGTAAATTCGTGAGTAATTACTACACGATAAGAAATAGAATCGATTTAGTTTTTTATTTTTTTTCTTAACATAACTTCTGAAATTGGTGCTGAAAGTCGGTGGAAATTTCCACACAAAAATCTGAAAATTCATCCTACCTACACATGTACAATGTATCTACGCCATCGTACTCAAGGATGGCATGCCAATGTACTTAGGAAACCTGTAATTCCCGGGCCTACATTGAGCATTCATATCGCTGAAAATGTTAGACTGATTTTTTTTCGACACAACTATAGTTTTCGGATATTTCTGGCGCACATACACAATGACCAATTTTGTACCAAAAACTTAATTTGGGTGTTTTGCTAATATGCGTATTTGGTGAATTTTACGGGGATAGCAGCCAGAAATTGTATTGAATACATGACCACGGTTGACAAGTTGTTGTGAGACATTTCCAATTCTTGTATACGGTTTAAATTAGATTTCAATTAAAATTACTAAGCAATACTATGGAAAGCATTGACGTGACCCTTTAGAGTAAATAAATAGGAAAGAAATGTTATAATTAGCCAGATGTTTTTCATCTCTTATATCAAATGCTATTACGAAATGTTATACCAATTTGTGAGATTCAATCAGTTAAAACGGGATTCATGATTTTTGTTCAAAGATAGGTAACAGATTCAACGTTAGTTATTGACGAATTCGTGATAACGATAACGGATTACAATCCATTATTAAGATGACTTATTTTTGTGGATATTTTCAACGACCTTCCATTGATATACAGAATGCAGCCAATAATTAAACTCTTGAAAAGAAAAAATCGCAAAAGATAAAAACTTAGTGATTGCGCCTAAAATTGTTATCCTGAATGAAAATGTCTGTCGTAGTAATTACGACAAAATATCAAAATTTTATTCATAAATTTTAAAGAATTTTTAGTTTTTCATAGTGTGTTGTGGTTCGTTTGTCTATAAACTTCAAATTTAAAACCTGCCTACAGCAATGTTTATAGTCACATTTCCGCACAATGATAGAAAATGTCATTACCTTTCTGCCTGTGACTATCACAATCTTTTCAGCTGCACTTCATTGATATTATTCAAAAAAGTATTGTTCGTATGTATAAATATAACATATAAATAAATGGGAATCGACTAAAAGTTCGATTGTCACTGTCATACTTTGAGCAAACATTTTTATTCCATTTTTAAAACAAACAAACAACAACAACAAAAGAGGTTTACGCTGCATCACAGATTCAAATATAATGAGTGTCAATAGAAACGCAGCACGACATATTCTAAACCCCTTTTCTCGCTTTTTGACAGAAAAATGCAAAATGGTTCTTTTAAAGCATTCCTTGAACATTAAGCTACACTTTACGCAAACAATATGATATCGCACCGGTTTTTATCAGTTCCGAAATTTGCGTTTACTCTCATGGGGGTCAAAATCAAAACTTACAAATTTTTATCAAAATGTGATCACGCTGCATCAAAATGCATCAGATAATTGTAAACTGCATCAGTTTTCGATGTTTGCTAGAGGGATTCCTTATGGTTGATATTTGCAATCTAAAGTGGAAATTTCAAATTTGAGTTTAAAAAGTGGAATTCTGTGAATTTTAGATTTCCAAATCAGAAAGCTCTGAACATTGCAAGAATTGTCCACTATACATATCCTAAGGAATCTTGAAAATCGTAAAAAGAATTCTTGGTCAAATTCCAAAGAAAATCTGGTGGTTTGAATTTCTATTGAATGGAAAAATAAACATAGGTGTTGCATTTCTATTCTCATACAGTATAGAAGTTTGAACTGTTACCCATTACAAGTTTCACTGATGTGTTGTCTTATTCCTGCAAAGTTTTATCATTTGATGTTATGTACGTCATTAGTTTGTGAATGAAATCGCTAGCTGTGCTGCAGCGACAATTCATGAAAAAATAACCAAAACAATTCATTTCATACCTGGCCGAAAGATGATATACAAAATGTATGTAGAGGTACTTGGTTATATTTGCCTAACTATACGGATTATTATACCCTACAGTGGCGGATATACATATGCAGTTCGTAGTCATTTTTGGACAAACCCAAATAAAAAGTCATACATTTTCATATTTGCCAGACTGCCAGGAAGTTTCCCTTCCCTTCTTGAATCCATCTCTTGCCTATCGCCTCTAAACATGTTATGGACTAGGGCAAAACATACATGTAGCTGGGCCCTATGCTTTCCTTATATACACTAGTATACTTTTAATTTTTGGGGACGCGGGGGTTATCAGTCATCCTCCAATTATAATCTCGATGTCGAAATAGCTGAATGAATTGTTGAATTGTTGAAAGTGGCATGAAACCACTGTCAGTTAATCTCGAATTAGACTACAGGTCTATGTTTCAGAAATGTTTCTAGAATTACAAATATAATGTTTCTTAAAATTTCACAAGTACATTGTACAAAGTTGTAACTAGTATTTGCCTGGAATAGATATTTGGACATTACAGCATCTCGCCGAAGTGAGTAAATGCTTCTTGCAAAGCCATAGTTTCTTCCAAAATCATTTCTGTTTCTGTGATAACAGAAATGAATTGCAGCTTCATCCGATTGTTTTCATTTAATTTTGTCCTTTATGATTTTTAAACATTCACGAGTTAAACACTAATCTGATAACCTGAAATTCGGACTTGACAGTTGTGTTTACATATAACTCGTTACATGTAGTATTTTAAAATCATGAATCATACAAATATGTGAATGATAAAAATTAAACCAGAAATGCCTTTGGAGAATTTCGAAATTCGAACTAGATAACATTCGGGCTAGCGAATCTTGAATAACCGATGGTCCAAAAGTTCATTAGTCCGAAGACCCGTTAGTCTGAATGTCCGACTGGGAAACATTCGGAATACTTTAAGTTTTCTTTGAGGTGCGTGCAGTAGACCTGATATGTACGAGTTCGAGCAAAGTAGTATTGATGTATACCGAAATCAGGTTCCGACATTAACTCATTCGTAGTAGCATTATTTGGCGTTAAATTTCCGTGCGTCCGTGTGTGTCCTTCGTTTCCTTCAATTATTTATTTTTAATTTGTACCACGAATCTTCGTTCTTTGAAATTGATGTTAAGAATATAAATGTACTTCGAGTGTCAGAAATCAGTATTGATTTGGGTTCCAGCGTTATAGCCTATGAATTAATGATTTTTTTAATGTTTCGTTTTCGGTAGTTGATTTTTCCTTATAAATGGGCCCTTCCAGGTCTGTTTCAAACTAGATGGTTAAATGAGACAAAAGACAGATCAAGTTCAGTTCGAAGACCTTATATATTAAGGGTTCGTTTATGGATCCAGGGAAATTCCGACAGTCAGAACCCTAGTTTTAAAAAAACAAAAGATTACCTGTAAAATGAGTAGAAATGAGAAATTTTGACCAAAACCCTTACTAGTCTGACCCCGCTGCATCCGGCCATTCGGAAAAATGAACCTTCGGACTAGTGAACACGGCTTATGAATGGAGTTGAATTCTTCGGATGAATCAAGCAATTTTGTTTCAGCATTATCGTGACTACCAGACTTTCTATGGAAGTAAAGCTTGGACAGTTAACCAGCTGAACCGCTGAAACTCACAACACGGGGTAGTGTCTGGATACATGAAGTATGGCGAGCATGACTCGAAGCCGTGACATGCAGTGGTGCTAGACGTGTTGATATGAGTCAGCAATCGTCACCGCTCGGCCATTCAGACCGAATAAACCTTCTGAAACCATCGAACCAGTGAGTCTTCGCACTGATGGGATGACCACAACTAAATATGCTGATTATACCAATGTTGTATCCTGCACTGACTATAGTCTGGTGATAGCAGGTCTAGTACATATAAGAAGCGATCATATTAATTTCCTTTATCAGGACAAACACTCAAGGTATGTACAAGAAAAAACAAAGAACTAAGACGTTTTGGCGTTTGTTGCGCAATTTGAATCTAAGTCATTCTTCCTTTTCAACTGCGGGGTTACGCTCCAAATAAGAAGCAGACGCAGGCATGTCTGTTTTATGTTTTTATTTGTAATATATAGTTGTCGCCTAACATTCTGTTTTTTTAATGCATGGCATTAGTCATGTGCACGATCGGAGGCGAAAATGGAGACAAAGAAATGAGGTAGTTTGCTTTAAGTAGACTTTACATGTACATGTGTACTATTTCATCCATAAGTCGACAAGAAAGAATGCATTAAAGTTGATCAGTCAGAAAACTGAACATTTTTATCAGTTAGAATAAGTATATCAATGCTTGTAAATGTCACGCATAACAACGATAAACAGTTAAATGCTGTACATCTACTTGTAAACTGTTCATTTACGCAAAATGTTGTCACCAAGGGCTTTACTGAAGAGATTAGACGATACTTATTTCAGTATCTATTACTTATATATTTATTTATTGCTTATTCGTATGTAAGAGTACCATTAATCCCATGATGGAGAACACAGAGGAATCCGGAGTACCGTCTTTTGTCAGGAAAAACCGCTATCGTTGTCAATTAGAACTCGAGTCAAGCACACATCCCCATGTGCCACCTGAGACTGGAAATCGCAATCTGATGCGGGGTTGACACGCCGGTGATCAACAATAGATTAACTACATGTACCTTGACCACTCGGCTACCGAGGAAATTGGTAAGATAGATGAACTCCTTTTGAAGGTAGACCCGATTTTCAAGACTAATGTCAACATTAGAGTCCAGAACAGACCTGTACGTATGCATAGTTCCGAACTCGAGTTCATAATCTAGGTTTGCAGAAAATGATGTTGGTATATAACCATCCAATAATTACAATTTAAATCTACAAGTCCGTATCCTTCGGTAGGATTTCTTTTGCAGACTTGATCTTTCCCAAACTTTCAAAAAGAACCTTTTTGGGGACCATTATTTATACTAGTCAGTCCCATAGCTGTGAGTAGTCACCAATTCGTCTATCCATTTTATCTTTATCTTTCATAGCAATTTGTCCGATAAACCTAGTGTCCATTCGTTCGGTGGTTATTAGTCAATCTTTAAGTCCACTAATTGAGAAAAGGAGTATCCATTATTTAAAGATTAGACTTTAGGCAAATATGGATGGAACAGTTTTCATCTAAATGGACCTTCAGGTGCATAGACTGTCGGAGTAGTGGAACTTCGGTCTACTGAATCTTTCGACTTTTTGACTATAGCTACGGAAAAATTATTAATGTTCATCAAATGGAACTTCAAATTTATCTCCAGAGAAAGGAATTTTGATTTTTTACAAACTTCGTGGTACATAATTCTGAAATAGAACGGTTCAATGCACTTAATTCAAATCTGTTCATTTTCTAATATGTGTTTGTACATGTATCTTTGGGTCAAAATGTCAATTAAGGCGATCGGTCACGTCAAAACAAATTTACCCCGGGACATAAATTTTATACAGAATACAGCAAACCCATACCATGATATGGCCACAAAATGTTGCTGCCGTATAAAAACGTAAAAGGAAATATTTAAACTATATATGCCGTACTATCACCTTCCGATATGCTTCGGAAATCTGATTTGTGATAAAGCGAATTCTTCTTAAATATTTTGATTTTGTTTTAGCTCTTACGTCTTTTGATCATCTCTCATTGAGGAAAGAGATCCACTTGATTACATTTTTATTTTGAATCTGGCGTGTTAGTCCCCTTCCCCTGAATCTGCCTATGTTGAGATAAAAAATAATTGAAAACGATATTTCGTGTTTCAACATGTATACATGTATGTATATTTTTCTTTCCTTTGTTACATACATTTGATGATTGTAAAATGGCTGAGGGTGAGCCGTTAATTGTTTGTAAAAGAGTGAGGATTTGAATATGTAAAGAGAAGTTTAAAGAATTTCATATATTTTATGGGTAAGATTAGATATTGTAAACAAAAAAGAGGTAATTTTTTGTGGAAAAAAGGGTGAGACATCACATCTCGTTTTCTAAGAAAAAGTATATGACAAAACAATCATCCTCTGATTTGCTTATTTTCGTGGTTGGGTGATTCTCAAGAGGAACTATCATTGACAAATTTTCATACATTGTTTACTACAACATCAATGTGAGACTGACATTTTGAATTCTATTCTTCAGCTATAGTTTTATTGCTTTCACATTAATTTGTCTACAAACACCAGTAAGACCTTCTGATACAAACTATTTAGCAGAGAAATGATATAAAAGGAATGAGAAGATTAAATTTACCATACAAAATTTGTTTCGACATAAGTACCTCCAAATAAATTCACCATGACCAACTGTTGGTAACGTAAAAGATAAAAGGAACAAAGAATTGTATAAGATAAAGGAATCAAAGGAAATTAAAAGTTTGCAACGTATTCAGTAAATGCAAGCTGGAATATATCGATGTTGAAAACACTTAAAAAAGAAAGAAAGAAATACAGTAGACTCGACAGGACCGCGTTTTTTGTTTTTTGTTTGTTTGGTTTTTTTTCTTCCCGTCTTTTTTTTTTAAATTAGCATCCTTATAATTTCTACTTACAGACTGTATAATGATACGTTAATAAAAAAATGGCTGAATAAATGAACTCTATACTCGTAAAATATATAATATAGTTTACAGATATCTTTATCTCTGAAAAAAAGTTGATATATGTATGGAAAGGACAAGTAGAAACATAAAAAAATGTTACACAATTTTGAAATCGCTTCTACAGTTTTACATATTCTTCATTACAAATGTACGTGTAAGCTTTTTAAGAAGCAGTGTTACCCGTAATTTTCATGCTTTTAATCTAAATTTATAATCTTTTCTAATTAACCGGCCAGTGCGTTAGAAGTTCAATAAAAATAAGACTTTATTATTTCCTGTTTACTTCTTCTTTTTCTTCCTCCACTGTGTATCAGCGTCTTGCCACCATGCATATCCATGGATAAGAACTAACTTTTTCCTTTTTTTTCTGACGTAGTTTATGTTCCCGTAAAATAATTTTATTTTCAGATAACCTTTCTCATTATCATGTTACTTGCAAATTAAGTTTTTTATTTTTAAATAAATTAGAATAAAAGATATCATAGATATGAAATTTAAATGAAAAGTATGTTATTGGTATTTCATTTATTTTGTGTATACATGAAAAGTAATTTTTTAAATCTCAAATTTTAATCAAATAATGAAAAGAAAAAGGAAAAATTTAGTGTTGAGTTTATTTATGAAATTTTTTGTTTAAGTGGTCGTGAAACGCGTGGTATTTTTGCATAAATGTGTAATTAAGTAACAAATGTAGTTTTCATTTTACCAGATTTATCACAAAAATACACGGAGATTAATTGTTATCTAATCAATAACTTTACATGAACTTTATTTTCTAAATTTAGTTTTCTGTTAAATTGCTTCTTTAAATACCATAATATTGATGATAAATTGATTTATACCCATAGTTTAAATCCGCATAAAGGATGAATATTTGTCGAAAATATTACCATAACAAACGCATTTATTTTTACGTAAATTAACATTAAAGGTGTTAAAATTTGGAGTTGAAGGAAGAAATTTTTTAATGCAATTTCTTATTTATTTTCTATGTAATCTGAAAGTAAATTTAAAACTTCAAATTTAACCTGACGATAAATTTTTTGAACGCATAATTTGGTGCAGTGACTATGTGGAATGTCTTACAAAAGAACTGGGAATTAACAATACCAAAGGCAACTCCAATTACACTTAAACATCATTCACAAAAGATGAGATTTTAGAAAATCATAAATCGGTCCTTTCTTCAACATCCCAGCGGCACCTGCATATGGGGTATATATATCTCAGCTTAGACGTTATTTTAGAGCTTGTTCTTCCTATTAGGACTTTCCTTATAGAACATTGCTGCTTGCAAAGAAGCTACTGAACCAAGATTTTCTGATGGTAAAGTTCAAGTCATCACTTCGAAAGTTTTATGGTCGCCACAACAGCTTAATCAACTGTTATGGAGTATTTGCCTCACAAATGACCACTGATATGTTCCGTTTGTCGTGATCATAGGCCGGCTTTTCTTTCCCTTTTCATGACTTACCACCGGATATTAACAGAAACCGCACGACGAGTGCCACTAGTGGACCATACTTATTCCAGCAACAAATACACTGTGGATGACATCATTGACTTGCTGGACTTTTTAATCGACAATATATTTTTCGAATTTGATGGGTTAATATTGTTATGATATAGCACCTTTTCAATAAATGCTACATGTATCGATTAGGACATATGTACTTTACTGACTGTTGTATTATGTTGGTCATTAACTTTTTTGTAAATATTTATAAAAAAGACAATAGTTGTTTACTGAAAATATAATATCACATTGCCGGGAAGTTTCTACATGATCACCTGATTTGGATGGGTCTCCAACTTGGATATTTCCAGAATTTTAGGATATATAAATAGTAAACATCCATCATTTGGGCCTGTCTGCTTAATTGGATACATTAAATTACTTGGAGCTAATCATAGTCGAACTTTTAATTGTGTGGATTTATACTTTGTTTTGGGATTTATATTCACTGAAGATTATAAGAACAGTTTAACATATTTGTTATGTTTGGTGGACGTGTTTTTCAATAAACAGTCGGCATTCCAATGGGTACTTACTGTGCTCCTCTCCTCGCCGATTTATTCCTTTATTCGTATGAAGCAGAGTTCATACAGGGGCTTCTCAAGAAAAATGACAAGAAACTAGCCCAATCCTTTAA
>JAOXYJ010022431.1:0-12562 GCA_028566555.1 Lithophaga nigra
CTGCTACTTCAAGCCCGAATTAATGTACTCATTTTGGACATTCCCACTTACAATGTGATGGATGCCGTCGACGGAGCAGGACATGCTTACCCTTCTAGAGCACCTGATGTCACTCCCGGTTTTTGTGGGGGTTCATGTTGTAAGTGCTTTGGTTTTTGCGTGTACTGTTTGTGTTTTCTTTGTCTTCTGTTTACTTTTTCTTCAGTTTTATATTGTCTTCTTTTCGTTTTGTGGTTTTCCGTTTCTGTGTGCCCAATTTTGCCTTATCTATGGATTATACCTTTATGTGCTTGTTCATTCGGTATTCTATTGCCGATATTTGGATATTTAACAGTTGGCATCACGATTTTATCAACTATTATAAAGTATCTGTATCACAGATGGTTACGATCGTAGTCATTTCAAGTTCTCCTTACCTGATTTACATTGTTACTCATACTTCTCTTTATACACTTGATAATTCGACGGGTACCACATGTAAGTGGAACAGGATACGCTTTCCCTTTCAAAGTACCGGATGACGATGCCGGCTTTCATTAGAGTTCTTGTTGTACGGCTATTACATGTAGTTTTCAGTGTTGTTTCCGTTTATACCTGATTATGTTTCAAAAAATACTAATTATTTGTTAATTTTCAGTGCGTTTATATTTAAAACGCATCTAAACTTCTGATTTCTTACAAATTTCGATTAATATTTCCAAGTTTCAGCTATTCGCTACATCTTGATAATCCTATTTTACAGAGCTGCAAACATATAAGATGTTTCTATATTATTGTTATTTTACGGTCCACGCATTTGTATTTTTACAGGACATCAAGTAGTGATGGTGTTTTCCACAACCCAGTTTGTTTGTAGCCGAGTTTGCTGAATATCATAGCTTACACTGTGTCCTGACCTTAAAATAAATTTGTGTCTATTTGTCTATTTTGTCATGTGGCAATTTAGTTGCACAAACATATGAAAAATACTATTATTGTTGATGTATAAAATCGAAGGTTTTTAAATCTTTTGCTTTTTAGGCAAAAACTGCGAGAACGATTCATCAGTTCCATTTTATGCAATGGCCAGATCACGGTGTTCCAGATAAAATCAAACTTGTTAGTTTTTACCGAAAAGTGAAAGGTGCAAAAACCAACATGAAAGGACCCATGGTTGTTCACTGCAGGTAATTATTGTACAGTTGAACACATATAGCTTTCCACAGTTTACGTTATATTTCTTTTGTTGTGAATTTTAAGTACATTCCAATTTTCATATTAATTTTTCGAAAAGGGTAATTCACCACTGGCTTACCTGAACGTGTTATTTTATGTGTTATTTCCATTTCATTATATTGAACAATTAGTTTACAATAAGCCAAATATAAACAAGAAGAGATAGCAGATAAAAGCCTATTACTTTTATTGATATTCAATTACATCTTAATAATAACCGATTATATATTTTTATATTTTTATTTATTTTAACAGCTACCATATCACAAAATTACAATGCTAGCATCATTGTAACCATTAATTTGTCAACCGAAATAGTATTGCACTACATTGATTAATAATACTAGTACTGGATAGTCAAAAAAATCTAATACTCATGATTTATGCCGGGGTTTTAGACAAAATATATTGCTTAAATTGAAATACTTCTGCTTCTTAAGTCTACTTTATGGCGTGGACAAATTAAGTTCTTTTTATCTTTCTAGTGCTGGTGTAGGAAGAACTGGTACATTTATTGCTATCGACGCCTTATATGAAAATGGACAGAAAACTGGCTTTGTTGACATCATGGAATATGTACAAATGATGCGGAAAGATCGAATGAATATGATTCAAACCAAAGTATGTTTTCGGTAAAAATTCTAAACTTAGCTGAAGTATGCTTTAAAAGTGATGTATCTAAATGAATTTTAGGTTGATAACAATATGCTTGCACTATATTCAGTCCGATATTGCTACTATATTTACGGTTAATTCGCAATTGATTTTTTAATTGCGCTTAACCCACTCTTATTTGTTTGAATTGCTTTTCGCTTTTACAACTCCTGATGAGTTGTTTTATTGTTTGTCAGTTTTGACCAAAAATGGATTATTTTTTAAAATGGAAAGTAAAAGTCATATTTTTGTAACCACTTATGCTCAGCTGAAAGCATGAAACGTAAATACAGATACCAAATTTATTGCGCATGAAGCGCTTTTAGGGATTTACCTTCATCAGATACGCTCGTGACCAAATGTTTGGAAAGCCAAATAAATATAAAAACAATGGGGCACAAAAATCGAAAGAGTGCCTAAAGAGAACAGCCAAAATCCAGCTATAGTCAACTTTGCCTGAGGGAGTTGCAACCTTAGTTTTAGAAAAATTTGGAAATTTATAAACTATAAATTTGTAACAAAATGTATCCAGTAAATCAGTATTTTTTTCTTTTTATATGCCGTAGATAAGGAATGACATTTACGTTCATTCCAATGAAGTACCTTTGAACACTAAGTAGTTGTTGATATATTTTAAAGATTTTGTCCTAGAAAATAGTTCAAAATATTGTGGTAAAATAATATGTAGGCTTTCTCGAAGCACACTTAAGACTATTCTAATGCTTATAATTTTAGGAGCAATATGCTACAGTGTTTGTTGCCTTACTGGAATTGTTTTCAGTTCCTGATACAGCCATTGACAGAGACAACTTTAGTAAATACTTTGATAATCAACAGGAAAAGCCAGTACCAAAGAATCAAACTAATCTCAAAGTAGAATTCCAGGTATGAAAAACATCATCGCATATGCTTGGCAATTTATCGTTTTGTTCATAGAGCTGCATGTAGATTGTTTGGTGTAAATAAATTTTAATCCGAAGAACGGGGCTTATTACCACTTTTTTGTAGATTTTAAGACATGTCGTGGCAAAATGTTAAAAAAGTTTGATATTCTGATGCAACGAATAGTGACGTCCGGTTGTTTCATAATGATTTAGAGTTTAAGAAGAAATACAATAAAACATCTATAATATTATAAACGAGTCTATACGATAATTGAATTAGGGTGGGTTTGTGGCCCTATGAAATCATTTAAGACTGAAATGTTCTGTAAAATAATTTACTGAAATAAAACAACATGTTTGTTTACGTAGTTATAGAAATTCAAAATAGTAGAAAACGTAAAAATAATTGCGTATATACCTAGAATTTTTCGAGTCGAACTAGAATAAAACATTAATGATTCAAACGCAATTTTTAAAAAACCCACTGAAATATTTATCAGTGGGCATTTTCAATAAAGAAAAAACTTGTATATTCAAATAACAATCTATGATATCAAAATTAATTTCTAAGTCTGCTATTATGAATATATTGTCTTATTTAATTTATATAATTGACTATTACAGAAATTACAAGATTTGAAACCAATGTATTCTGATGAATATTTTTTGTCAGCCAGTTTGAAGGAAAACGCGACAAAAAATGTTTTAAATATTCTCCCACGTGAGTAACATTAGCAAAAGTTAATTTGTGCTCTTCAAGAAACGAGTTTCTGTATTTTCAACCACATTAATGTTATTAATGTTACCAAAAGCATAAATGTTACCATAAGCATTCTTGACTGAGAATTTTTTTGCGAACTCAAGATCGACTTCACAATAGTCCTGTTGTCATGGTATTTTAAAATTGTCCCACTTAAGAATATTTTATGCTTTATGGTACTGGGTTACTATTATTCAGGGGTTATTGAAGAAAAACGACCGAAAAGTACAAGGAAGCGTAGTATACCGAAATCTAGACTCGCAAAACCTTTAGGAATACATAATATTGAGAAAAGAATCGGACGTGATCGCATGAACTCCATAAGGAGTGAGACCGGGTGCGTCGACGGGGTAAGCGTCTCCTGCTATGCATGCATCACCCGTCATGCGGAAAACGTATGTCCAATAAATAAAAGTCATAGTCAGGAATAAGTCAAATCTGATAGGTAGATGAGACGACGAAGTGCCAGAACTAGCAAAGTGTAAACAGATCTGTAGAAAGTTGCGATATTGTTACATTATAATGGTCAACAAACTCGTGATGGCGACCATAGAACTGGTGGAGTGTTGATTTCAATCATTCTTCCTCATATTGTTGAAGGAGTAGTTTTTGTTTTGTTAGTAGACACTTCTGTTAGTGAAGTCCTCATACAGAGAGGACGCTCTAGCATATCGTATCAACTGAGATATATATACGCCGTATGCAGGGGCAGAAGGTATTTTCTACTCAGGAATGGGAAATTCTCGATAGGGAAATTGAAATCCTCACGTTGTCGTAGATTCTAGTTTTCAGTCGTCCATTTTTGTCAATTTCGAGAAACACATCTAAATGTGAAACCGACCTTCTAGTTTCTGTGGTGTCTTTAATTTCTAGTTGACATGGATATTTGAGATGTAAATACTCGCTGAGATACGGGTTATTCAGTGAAAGACCTTCATCAATATATCGGAACGATAAATTAAAGAATTTAGAGAGATGTTTCTTCTAAATATCTTTGAGAAGGTTTTGTATAAATTCAGCTTCATAAAAATACAAAACCAAATCGGCGAGTAGAGATACACAATTAGTGCCCATTGGAATTGCGATTGTCTGTTAGATTATCAACCTACAAAACTCGACAAATATATTGTCAATTAAAAAGTTCAGCATGTTAATGATGTCATCCTCAATATCTGTTGTTTGAATAAGTGTGGTTCATGACGAAGTAAGATTTTTCATGACCTAAGACGAGATGTTTGTATCTGCGTCTACCATTCTTGTTAAAAACACTGTTTGATAAATAAGTGTAGCCGATCTTTGAGTAGTGAATGAGGAATAGAGGTATAGAGAGTAGAAAAATCGAAAGTTTGATGCTGTGGCAGAATTTTGATGATGGATGTTTAAAAAAATTTTTTCAGAATCCCCATCTGATTGACACCACTAGCAAAGAAAGCCTCTTCACAATATTTTTGAAGTCTTTAGCAATTGAGAGAAGCTAGCCTAATCTTTAAATATCAGCTTCCGATATATATAGATGATGTTTTATCGCTTAAGAATAGTCGTATTAATGACTACTTGCATCTCATCGAAATAGAACACCTCAAACACATCTAAATCTGCGTTTTACTTAGACGTTATACCTTTTTATAGACAATGGAGGGCGGTTAAAACAAACTATACAAAAAGCGTGATGACTACACAAAATGTACGATTTTCCGATTATTAACTATCCTTTCCTGAAAAGCAACATAACAGCATCACTGTCGTATGCAGTATATATTTCATAGTTGCTCCGCTACTCTAGGGCTTGTTTTCAATATAGACACTTTCTAGATAGAGAATTATGACCTTCACAAAAGTTACGCAGTCAAGACTATTTCAAACCTAAATGAATGTCATCTCTTCGGAAATTTTATGGTTGCCATCACGAGTTGCTTGATCATTCTAGGGTGTTCGTATCCAAAATTAGTACTATATTGTAGTCATTACCCGTTCTCGATAATTGTTTTGCAACTTGTAACTGGATCGACACACAGGGTAATACGACAAATGACACGTCTAGCAGGACATGCTCATCCTTCCAGAGCACCTGATATTGTTCCCCAGTTTCTTATGGAAGTTCGTATTGTCCTAGCTTTAGTTTTTGGTTTTTGTCTGTTTGTGCTTCCTTTTGTTTGTTTACAGGTTTGATTCTTTGTTGGTGGTCCTGTTTTGTCCTCCCGATATATATGATGCAGTGTCTTTATATTAGTTTTGGTATTCACTGAGTATTGCCTCTTTAACATTTCTACCATAATATAATTGTTAGTATAATTTGACAAAATTGTCATTATCATGCGTATAAATGGCACTCTTTAACAAAATACGAAATTAGATATAAACATTTCTACAGAACAAGTGAATCATTTCACAGAATATTTTAACAGACACTAGTCTTCGACGATTTAGGAAGTTTAGTCGCGTGAAGAATTTCTTTGCATAATGACAGAACATACCCGACAACTTTTGAAAATGGCTTTGTGGAGCTATTACAAGTTTTTGTAAGGACTCGTGAGTAATTTCGATATTCAAGGAGAGAAAATAGATCAGCTCCGTTATTCTCCTTATTTAAACAAAAGGAAAACCATCTAGATAATTGCTTAGATTTCTATCTCTGCAGTGTAGTTGATGCATTATCAAGTCGCAAGTTATGTCATTGATACTTGTATCTTTTCCAGTAATGGGCTTGGTATAGAGATCTTATGTTGTCAGTGGTCTCTGTCCAGTTGAAATGAAATTTATTGCGAATAATTCTTCCCTTTACTTTCTGCTTTAAAAGGTGATCTTAGTTGATTGATATTAGGTCATTAACTATTGGATTGTGTATTTTTGACCATTTAAATGAAATACGCGGCTTTATATAGCTAATCGTTCTATCTTCCTAAACTGCACCTTACATTCATTAATTGATGATAATTTATTTCAAGGAGAGTAATTCAAACTTATTAGAGAAAATAATTTATCCAATAATTTATTTAATCAATGCTTATTTTTTTCTATAGATGACAGCTACAGACCATTCCTTATGTCATTCGATAGATCAAGAAATGATTATATCAACGCAGTTATTGTACCAGTAAGATTTAGTCTTTAACATATTTAGTTCATATTTGTATGTTGTACATGTATATAATATATCAAAATCAGAAATTGATTACTAGCAATAATGTTAATACATTCAAAATCTGATAATATGAACAAGTAACCACCCTAACAAATGATTTTTTTACATATGTAAAAGTAGAAAAAATTAACATTTTATAAAATAATTACACACGACTACATTTGAAAACTATAACAAAGGAACGATAACTTTAAATTTTGAACACTTGCATCATTATATAAAAGAATTACAACCTCATTAAAAGTACGAAAACTAATGAGAATGTAGTGAATATATTTGAAATACAAAAACTTATCATTTTTTGTAGTTTGCAATTTAAATGATAAGTTTGTAATATCACCTTCCATCATGATTGTTATTCTTTGTTTAGATGTTGCGCAGGATGATGCGTTTTATGCGGTAACGTCAAAATTTGATCTTTTACGTGCGTAAATAATCGAATAGATTTATGACGCTTTCACTTTAACGCTATTGTCACTATAGCATCATTTTCTCTAAAAAGTAATATTGAATATATATACTTTTTAATTATATAATTAAGGCTACATTATAAACAAATAAGAAATAAATTAACATCTGATATAATTTCAAAAAGAATTCCAGCGATCTAGCGAGTCAGAAAAACTAAAACGCTCACAGCGTACGAAAACGTTGCATGGACAAAATTGCTAGACATTTGAAATATTTCATAAGAGACGTTTTTTGAGTAATCAAATTATCAAAAAAAAACAATGCTGATGTTTTATATAATACTGATACTAGTACAGTAACGAGAAACTACCGTTTTAGTAACAGCAAACAGTAATTTACAAATTGACGGGTTGCTTTGTGTTAAACATCGTTGAAATTTGACTTTGGACATTCTTGCAAGACATAAATAAGTAGCCATAGCGTTTTTATGCGTCGCTTGCATTGAAAGTTATAAAAAGCCAATATTTAGCCCACACAAAATTAATTTCTTGGTTCTCAGCCCGCCCCCGCACCCTTTTTTTTGTTTCCGCATTGCTTATTTTATTGACAAATAAATTACAAAAAAAATTTGGATGCGGCGGTCTAAACTTCCGGAAAAAATGCCCGCATCCGATTTCATAATTATGTGCGTCTTCCAGGCGCTTGCATTTACAGTTATTCCGGTTATTTCTGTCAAGTGTCAAGAAGATCACGTGTAAAGAAATCGTGTTTCCGGTGCTTCATAGCAAAATGTGAATCTCGCTTCTGTACAAATTCGAGACGGATCTACAGTTATTTTATGAAATCGATTTGGAGGATTTTTTAAGGAATATCTGGTAAGTGATTTATTCTATTCGATACGAAAGGGTTCAATGGGATTCAAAGATCGGACATTCTCGACAAGTTGATTCAATTGAAAGTTTCCACTACAAATTGGAAGAAATGAATCTACAATATTATTCTTGGCATACACAAAATTGATTTGAACGAGCTTTAGAAACAGGAAGAAGAGGCTCGCTTTTCTCTTCTGTTTTGCAGCAACTTCAAAAAAGTTTAGATTTACCGACAATATACGTATACAATTTGTCTTTATCGAATGAAATAGACTTTAGTTTTTGCCAAATTCCACCAATAAAAGGGCAGAAACAAGCCAGATTTTACCAGGCCGAAGTTTGAACTGGGTGTTCTCTTTACAGTCCATGTTCATCCTGCAATTATTTGTCTAAATTGCCATCCGTTCTAAATAGGAGTAGGGCCCAGGAGACTTTATTATGCTACTAGCAAAATAAAGCCTACATTTATTTGACAGGTGTTATTAGGTAGTTACCATAGCAAATGTAGGGTAACTACGAAGCTTTTGTCAAGGTGTGTTATATGCCTTTATACAACAGACCATAGAAAAGCAAACATTTTTCTGAGTAGGAAATGGGTAAACTGTTAAAGCACTCAAAGGGTTAAAAAAATGTAATTTAAATAGGTTAAAACATGTCAAAGCACTAAAATCTTTAAGGATAAAGCCCCAACAAATAAAAAGGAAAGCTGCAATTACAAACAGGTATTGTCAGGAATTACAGATTGAGAAACATAAACACAACCTTATCCACTTTGTGCTCCCATTTTCAGTGGATACCTCAGCATTTGAAAATAAAGCCTTGTTGATATAGATTTTTTATAGAAACTCTATTTATCGAGTGGCAGTTATATACAACCCTAGAAAATCAAGATATAAACAACATTACATTACATCTCAAAACAAGTTGTTAAACTATAAGAAAATCAAGATAATTTCAGTACGGCAATGCAATAAAAGAATATATTACAATTTATACAAACCCTTTTTATAAACTCTACAATCGTATACTTCAAAGGGATACAGAAGTCTATTCTATGTGTCAAATCTGTTTTTATTTTTGAAATCGTTAATTTTAAACTTCCTAAATGGAAAAAGGCCTCACTCATTATTTTTTCTTCATTAAAATTTGTTTAAGAAATGCCTCCCTCCGTCACCTATATTTAGAAAAGTTGGCCTGAGAACCAAGTAATTAATTTTGTGTGGCCTTATTAGACGTACTGTTGTATCATACAATATCAGAACGGAATGTTTACTTATCTAATATTTATAATATCTACAATTTTTGATACCCTGGCGCTTTCTACAGTCTTACAGGTTTTAGCGATTTTCATTTTTGTTCAAAATTCCTTTCTGTCTTTAAAGTAGCGTACTTTTGAAAATGATGTCATTAGGGCATTTTCATGCAAATTATCTCGAATTTCACACTCGCCTCAAGATTGCAACAACTTATGCAATATGTACAATGTATATAGTTTGTTACGTCTTACACGCAAAATTTTGACGTCTTATGATTAAATTGGCCGGTTTTAGTAATGATGTTTAACACAAGAGACCGGACTTTACATATTTTCAGAGACCATGCGACGTTATAGATATAAAGATTACATTAGTTAACAACACTGAATCGCTTATAATCGAAGTATGTATAATTTTCCTGCTTTGGCGCAATACCTTGCGTAAGGTCTTACAGTTGTGAGTCTACTTCGCATTGGTTTCTCTGTGTTAATTACAATGGGAGTTCTCATTTTCATTTGCAAATGAATCTCATTCAGACGAATGTTCCGTTTATACTGGTATATTATCTTATTTTGGGTTCTTCATACTATTTATAAAGGTAGCTTTTGATTAAAGAAAACTTGTACCATTTCAGGAATATTTAAGAAAGACAAATTTTCTTGTCACACAATACCCATTAGAAGAGACAGTTGTTGACTTCTGGACAATGGTTTATGATAATGACTGCACAACAGTTGTGACGCTAGAACCCGTTAACGAGGCAAGTAAATAAAGTCGCGAAGTTAAATTTAAGCACAATGATTCGAAACAACTGTCCTGTGTAACAAGTGTAAATGTGACACAATGCTCACACTGTATACCCATTCACCTCCTTAAACTGTAAAGAGTGTACTTTATTCTGCCTAGATAACTTAATGTTAAATCTTAAAACCTTTGATTGTGCTGGGACAACTTATAAAATTTCATACTATATGAATACATACAAAGGAAGTACGTGTGGTAGACAAACGGAAAGTATACTTCTTATGAATCTGAAAATATACATTACCCCAGACACTCAACCTAGATAATATCTGCTATCAATATTAAGACTTTTTATTAACATTTGCATGAAAATTCGGAAATTCCAAACCATATAAATACATTAACAAGAGGAATGTGTAGTCGTCAAGCAGGTAGCAGACAGTTTATGGATCTAAAATTACACCATATCAATATTCAGTCTTGAAATTATATTATATCCAATATGGAGAGCCTGTGTTTTAAAGTTGCTACGAAAACGTACTGCAATTGAATACCATATCAAATTATTAACAGGAGGTACATGTGGTCAACAAACAACAAGCATAAAACTTACGGAGCTGAAATGCATAACGCCATATGGTTTACCTAGATAATACACAATGCAAAGTACTGAGACTCGTCGGTCTATATTTAGCGAAATACACTCGCAGAAATAGTACATGTTACAGACAGGCGGACAGGGCAAAACGTGTATCCCTCTTTTTCTTTCAAAAACATTGTTTAATGATGAACTGCCCTATAAACCATTTCATGTGTTGTGCCATACAAAATGCTATTGTATTCAAAACATAACACCAACGTCTGATGCTAATTATTCAATTTATTCAAAATGTAAAGTCCAGCAGCCATAATCGTATTGGTATAAATTTATAAACTGTACATTACTTAATTGTTCTTTACTCATATCCAAAAATTATGATACTTATTCGGTATTTGTCTTGAATATTATAATTTTAATACCTTTAAGAATATTTCAATATATCTAGTGTAACTTAGATACATGTACGTTGCTCCTTCCTAACCTATTTTTAAAATAATGTACTTCCATTCAATTAGATTATTTATTGTTTCAGAATATCCCTTTGTGGCCAGACCATGACGGCATGTTTGACTTTGAAATCTTCACCCTGAAGCACAGCACAGATAGTTCGCAGTTTCCATTGACGCTTTCTTTGATTCACAAGGTTTGTTAATTATATCCCAGCTAGTGATAGCCGGTGGTATATAGTAATGGGGATGTCTGCCCGTTCATCCGCTTGTTCGTCTGTTTGTTGGTCTGTCCATCCGATCTATTATCCGTAACTCCTCAACCAGTGAAAAAAATTAATGAAACTTTGACAGAAGCTTTAGGACATAATGCCATTGTGCACCTTATATTTTGTTTTTCAATCAAAATCATTTTCGGGGTATTCCATAGCAAAACATGGACTTAGTCTGTCAAACATGGGGTACCCATCTTGTATCCGTAACTCTTCCTAAAAAAGCAAAGAGAATTAAATGAAACTTTGACAGAAGCTTTATGACAAAATACCATTATGCACCTCCTATTTTGTTTTTCATTCAAAATGATTTTAGGGTTTCACATGGACTTAGTCTGTCCAACATGGGGTTACCCATCTTGTATCCGTAACTCCTAAACAAGTGAAGAGAATTTAATGAAACTTACACAGTAGCTTTATAACATAATCTCTCATTCGCGTCCTATTTTATTTTTCAGTCAAATTTTATGGGGTTTCACATAGCAAAACACGGACTTGGGGGAATAAACTGGGTAGGGGAGCAGTGATATAACATGTGAGCCATGCTTACATAATTCTAGTGTTGAGTTATATAGAATACCGATAAAGATTTATTATAAATGATTTGTTTTCTTTTAACATATGATATCTATATAAGTACATGGGATGTAGGTAACTATTTGAAAGATAATATAGATTCATGTTTTTATTGGAATTGGGACCGAAGAACGTTTCGATTCATCTGGTTCTTCGAGTTATCCATATGCAGTTTTGATTTTCGGTTTATTAATGGGTATTTTTGTGCCACTGTATCGTGATGTAACTATTACAGTGTAGTCTGGAATCAATTAACCACTCCGGAGATTTCCTTCTGTGTGTAATATGGATTAAAATTTTAAAAAAAATATCATGGTAATTACTCATCCGGATTTGGAAAGCTGAAGAGCAAGAAATTTAAATTGTTAAAATACATAGTAAAAACTACTTGAACGGAGGTATTGGTCTTCATTGCCTTAGACTTGGTCAAGTACATTTTTCAGTAATATTGTTTTAGCAAATAGTCAGGTTGAAACCTATACAAAAACCCACAAAAACACAAATGTAGTAAGAATATTTCTATTAGAAAACGGAAAATCTAAATATCTTATTACCATTGAAAAATAGAGGAAAGTTGTCAATCATGAAGATGTTCATATTCGGGTGACCTAACCACGAACTATAAGATATCAGCGTCAGATCTTTGTGATGCAAGTAAAGTTCGAAGATACCAAAGGGGCAGCCAGAAACCGTAAATCAAAAAGAACATACAACGTTTGGCCAAACATA
>JAOXYJ010022541.1:0-12562 GCA_028566555.1 Lithophaga nigra
AAGAAGTGATCGACTCCAGGAACATATACATATTTAACGATACACTTGTTAACAGTGTGGTGGCCGAGTGGTTAAGGTGTTGGACTTAAGTTCCATATAAAGAGGAAGAAACGGATGGAGCGGCGTGATTTTGTAGTAAATATTCAATCTATCCTCAAAGTGAATTGAAAGATATTCGTTATTTTCAACAACCTATATTTAAATAGTCAACGTGTTTGGAATGCTTTCTCTTTCAGTTTTGCTATATATTAAAATTAAAATCGGTTAGTATGAACTATTATTTTAATCAAAATCGCTAAATATTACGCGTAGTATTGGAAGAAGTCATCAACTCCAGAAACATATACAAATACTTTATTAAAGAAATCATGGTGACCGCGAGGCGTATAATCAATCATATATAATGATTCTTAACAAAATATACTTGTTAATAGTGTGGCTTATTTCAAGCGAGGTCCCTGTAAGCCTTTCATTTTGACGTTGTAAAAGAGCAAGAGGCAGATGGAGCGACGCGATTTTCTAGTAAATATGCAAGTGAATTGAAAGATACTCGTTATTTTCAACGGCTTTATAAACATATACAAGTTAATTTGGGGGGGTAACTTCCAGTGTATTTAAATAGTGAAGGTTTTTGCGTCGACTGCGTCATTAAAAATTAATAAAGGCGCCAGTATTATACAAACCATACTCGTGGCTACTTTTCTTCTGAATCGGCCTCTTCCCGTTGGTCGATCTCATACGATGGAAAACTGAACTTACTTGTCAGATAAACTTTTTCTTTTGATAAAGTGACCTTTCAACAGAGAAGATGTTATTTACTATCAAATCAGTGAAACTTTCCCTCAATAAAAGTGTCAATGAAATGATTTATCACAAATCTGTATTCTTTGTACAGAAATCCAACTATTTGACATAGCGTAACAGAGAGCTGTATGGGAGATACATATGTTTATGCAAAGACTGTCCACTAAGTGTGCGTTTATGCAGATTAAAGGTTAGAACGGCTATGACTGCTGGACACAGCTTAACATGGCCTTCATCTCAAATTTTGACCAGTAGAGTAATTTCTATTACAGATAATGTTCAGGTGAGCGATACGGTTCATGTGAGCCTCTAGTTTTGAAAACTGTAAGGTTTGGCCGGGGAACTATTTATTTTTAAAAGTAACGGTCTTTGGAGTTTGCCTTCAATCTATGTTATATTTAACAATGTCTGCAATGGTGCCATCTTGAACCTTTGTTCAGTACTGCTGCAGAGTATGGTTCCATCAGTCACGTGGGGGTTTCTGATCAGATCTTTGACAGTATAATAAAAAAAGAGAAGAAAGCTGCTTCAGTGACTTCAGTGACATCTAAGAAGAACCTCATCCAACATACATCTTATAGGGTCCAATGTTAATTAATGTAGTGCGACAGTCGCAGTCTAATCGACCGAAATAACACTTCTTACAAAGGACGATTCGATTATCATTAATGGGTAGTTTTGATTTGAGCAGATATTTGAAAAAAAAATCCCATGGGGCCATATTTCAGTATGCTGAGACGCATCCATCTTGGATCTTAGGTCGACCTTTCAAACAACGCACACGACTGTCCAAGAAACAAGTTTCATTAACTCTATGGTATCTTAGATCTTTCAACATTTCAAATATGGTAATAAGATAGACGATGTCCTCCGATGGTTGTGGAGACCAGATCAAGGAATGTCCGTAAAAAGTAATGATAACTTCCGCCATGGAATTTTTCCGAAAAGATAGCTGAAACTTCAGCCGGCCAGAAAATAAAATTTTCTAAATGTCACCCACGAAAAATTAACTTTGTAAAGACATCCAAAGCACAAACCTGCCAAATTTACTTGTTCGTTGGTTCGACAACTTAAAATTTAAAATCTTTTCAATCGGATGATTTGCTTGATACTGACCTAAACATGCTAAACATCTACATAGTTTAGGTGACAAGATGGTTGTAATGTGACGCTTTACTTCATCATACATCAATATATATTGTGTATCAAATATAATAATACCAAACCAAAAGGTGAAAAACGGTCTGCTCATTTCAAGATTGTGTTGAAACATATTCAATAATTTCACCTTCATCCGATGGTTAGTGTCATATGATAGTTAATATATTGCCCGACCTGTGTTGTATGTCAAAATGCACATAGGGACCAAGTATAATGAAGGTTCACAAAAAGACAACAAAGGCCAAGTCTTGCCTATCACCTCATCTAATATGTAAATCATAGCAAGTAGGCCAAAGCGACCTAGTTGTTACAGGATTATTTAGATGGATGGATGTTTAACGTCTAGCGGGTACTTTTTCAAGCAATTCAGGACGAGAACACATTATGATGTGGATATATGAATTCTGTTTTGTACTAGACCAACATGCTGAGTTGGATTTTTAGTGCTACTTACTGAAGCAAAAGTCCGCAGGAAGACATGTCACGCTACTCGGACACATTATACTGACTCCGGGCTGACCAGTCTTTGCTCTTACGCCTTAGTGCTGCGTGGTTAGCGGAGAAGCAGTAAATACCAATTTTAATGTCTTTGGTTTGCCCCGGCCGGGGATCGAACCCACGACCTTCCGCACTCAAGGCGAGCACGTTAACCATTACACCACCAAGGCGGTCTGCAAGATTATTTAGAGCATCTGTAATGTATCCACATATGGCATTTCATGTTTATAGAGGTTGTAGTAAACTTGCCCTGGACAAAAAATTAACATTCTTACTCAAAATTCTTCAAAAACATTAGAACGACATAAAAAGATATAAAACTTGGAAAGGGGAAAGCTATGTATTTAGTTTATTAATATTTTTATCTTGTATTACGGCATCATAGCCCTCCGATGTTGTCACTGCCTGATAAGGTTTTTGCAACACTATGGTATTTTCTGCTGTAGGTTTGTTAAATAACGGCAGTAACACGTATCTCATCCAGTCTTCTTCTACCACTATTCTGAACACTGATAACTCATTCCCTTGGTCGGACAGAACTGAAGAACATCCCAACCCATTTTAAGTACTTTCCTGTAAATATTTCATAACTGGGCAATTTCACTTTTGATCACTTTCAAATTTTTCAAAGTAAACAAGCTGTTTCAACACGTTCAGTGAAAGACATTTTCAATAAAAAATTATTAGCACATTATAACTTTGTATAAAATATAGATAAACTCTACAAACTCAATGCCATGTCACAAAAATTCACTCCCACTGACTAGATCTTGATAGTATTTTCAACTAGAACTGTACAATATTCTGGTCAGTTTATTTTGAAAATAAATTTTGTCTTGCAAAATTTATAAAACTTTCTCACTGTTACAACATGCAACTGTACGTCCGCTTTCGGATGCCTGTCTATTTAAGTATATTCTGATACATTTTTTTAAATTTGTGAAACAAGAAGATGGGTGATACACTGATTTTTTGGTAAATATTTAAGCCACCTTCAGGATCAGAAAATCTTCAACAAGGTCTTGTATAGACGTATGCATATTTCTTTTGAGGAATTGATTTAACTATTTACAAATGGTGATCACGTTTTAAAATGTTTTTTCTCCTATTCTCATATATATTGAAAGACGTTTAAAATGTGAAATATTTTGGAATACATCTACATATTTGTAACTTAATTTACTGCAAGACCTTCATTCGCTTTTTAAACTGTTACTTACAAGTAGTGCATATGTTTAAAATGTGCTCTTTTTTGCTTAATTTAGGTTTAGTATTTATTCCGGTTCGATTATGAATTCGACAAAGCTATTTTCACCAATTTTGCTACTATTACAAAATTCAGAATACGTCCACACGACGGAGGGATAAAAGAGCGATATATAAGGAGCTTTAAGAACAATTTGAAGATCAAGTGTTGCAGATGAACTTTAACGTTCTGCTTTTCACCAGTCGATCGATAATATACAAAAGAAGAGACCAATAGTTCGCACTTGGATAATGATAAAAAAACTGATATGGCTGATGTCTTGCAAATGTTCTTTTATGTTACAAAACGTTTACAAATTTCTGAAAACCTGTCAGACGAGACAGCTATAACTATTAGGTGCTAGTTGCTTATTTCGTGCTAAATATTATTTATCTCTTTTTTCTCAATCACCTTTTTTTGCTGTTTTGTGGATATTGTTAGGGTGCTAGACCTTTTCGTAGACATATCTATGCTGAATTTAGTTGACATGTTTTCTAGCAGACAATCGGCATTTAAGTGGGCACTAGTGTGCACCAGTCCTTGCCGATCCATTTTTAACATTCATATGAGGCAGGCTATGCAAGGGCTACTACAAAAAATAGAAAAATGTTCCACAGGTCTTTAAATTTCAACTTGCTATAAATATACTGCCTTACCTCGTAACATTCTTTTTTACGACTACTTGCATAATATCTATCCAAAGAAGCTTGCATCTAAGGACACAAGATACCTCTAAACAATGCTCTTACGTGGATCTGTACCTAGTGATATACAATGACACACACACCAAAAAAAAACCAAACGCGATAGCGACTTCTTCTAGATAGAGATTTATTACTACCACAAAAGCTGCTCAGTCAAAGCTATTTTAAGCCAAAATTATAATGTACCACCTGCAAATTAGTAGCCATTATGCTGCTCCAGGCTTTATACAACTGGCAATACGATAGATATCACATATGGAGCAGATCATGCTTACCCTTCTGGAACATCTGATGTTATTTCCGGTTTTTATTTGTGTTCGTGTTGCCCTAGCCTTAGTTTTTAATATTGTGTACGTTATTTGCTTTCGAGTTTGTACTTGATTTTTTTTTGTTGATAATGGATTTACTTGGAACAAATAATCTTACTTTCCCATTTTTTATCTTTAGATAGGTAACTCATTTAGCTCGTAATGTAGCAGGGCAGAATAGAAGCATTCCTTGCACTATTAGACAAAATTTTTACAAACTGTAAGATAATAATAACAGTTACATTTTTTTAAATTTATGTACGGATTTCATCGGGAAGACACCTAAATTGGCTATGTATGCACAAAATGTAGTAATGGCAATATCTAGAAGGACCATCTCAATTTTGATATCAACCGCCACTCATAGAAAATTACCATAAATATGAAAATAGGAATTGCAAATATCTGATAATGAATCCAAAGAAAAGAGTAATATGTAATTCAACGTGAATGGAATCTAATGATGATATTAGGTAACACGATCATAAATATTCAAGCAATCTTCAAATGTCAAAAGATATTAAATAACTTTCAAGAACGTTTCGTATAGACATAACTATTTCTTTTGGACTTAGAGTGGACATAAACCTATGAGGATGTTGAAAAGGATTATTTTTTCGCTTTCAAACAATAGTGCAGCAGGTACTCTCATCGTAAATTTTCTTGTACATTATGAAGTGTAGCAAAATTCTATAGTCAATTGATTTGTATATTCTTGAATTAGAGCATCAATTTCGGCCTATTGAATATCTAATTAAACACTTGATTGTGCATATGTCATTATGCTGTCAAGTCTCTTGTACTTCTAGTTAAATTAGTATGAATCTTCCATAATGTGATTTGAAATTAATTTGAACACCAAATTTTAGAAATTTCCAAATGCAGGAGATAATAACTTTGAAAAATAAAACATTTTAATTATTAGTAATCAGTACCAACAATATATAAATATTTTTAAACAAAATAGCCATTCGCTCACAACAAGTTAAAAGTCAAGTATACAATGTTCCAGATCTTATATCAATACATAATTACCCTTTGTGATCACCAGTTGAAATATATACATAAAAATAAAAAAATTAGGGTTGGTTTTTACAAATCTATGCAAAGTATTGGTTTAAAGCAAACAGTTTTTTATATGCTGACAAGCGATATTAAAACAACCTAACTTGCTACAGTTTATGCAAGTCTTACATAATTCTCTCGTAATTATTTTGAACTCTTAGATCTTAAATTATATCTATTAAATTCCTTAAAACATTCGGCGTGTACTAAAAATAATTCTAGATATACTATTTCTAACTAGAATATAATTTTCAGTGGTTATATTTAAAAAAAAATGCATTTTAATGAATAGAAAATTAACGGTTTCATATGATTGATTGCAAGCAGTTTTTGTTTGACCTTTTCTTAACTATATTTCATTAAAGTAACATTTCAACTAATAAAAATAACAATATCATTTGAAAAATAACATAAATCTTCCTTAGTCAGTTATTTGATCTTCTGTCATCAAGACCATTGAACCGACAATTCAACAAAATTAAGATACTAAAAAAACAATAACAAAACTAAAAACTGTAAAAAGCAACATTAAGTAAATGTCATCTACCACTCTAAAGAGGGGACTCATAAGGATGCAAAAATGAAATATGAGTTTAGTTTTAGGGATATGTAACTGAATTTGATGACAAGGATTTCTCCAGTCATAACAAAATTTCAAGAAGTAATTTTTCAAACTTCCTACCTTTTAATATAGAATCTCCAATTTCAACAAATTTTCATTGAATTAAGAATTCTGGAAATACTTAAACCACTAGTGTATATCTGTTTAATAATTTCACTCATTTTTTTGCATTTCAGTTATCTGGAAATACCTTTCAGTTTAATGGACATGATTTTTTCAGTATATTCAAATGTGTCATATTCATTTTCTCTCAAAATCTTGTATCTTTTGCAACCAAAAAAAATTACAAATCATTGCAAAATAGTTAAAATTTGACATTTGTGTAATCAAATCCAAAATAATCTTTAAATTTATAGAGTAAACAACTTATGATGTTCTAAAGAAATGCTATTTTGTTTTAGCTTTTTTGTTAATTTATATAAGTTAATCCTCTGTATAAACAGAATACTCTACCTATAGGATTCTAATAAACATAGTTCAATTTTGGAACAGAAAGTATGTGCTATTATAAGAAACATAGAAGGAATGACTGAAAATGCAATGCTAAAAACAAAAGACTTAGTTCTTATGTAGCATAACTGCAAATGGCTAAAGTCATCATTAGAATATTTAGTCTAATTTTTTATTACTCTAACAATGGCAGTTATTTGTTCCACCTGTTACATTAGTCAGATGCAAATTTTCTCACCTTTAATAATGTATAAAGATAAACAGAAAATTTATGTTAATTTTAAACACAACATGGCCCTTACTGTAAGTGTTGAAAGAAGTATGTAGAGAAAAATCATTGGCCTTCAACACGTAACTGATAAACTTTCTTTTACAAAGTTAGAGTAGAGTGCACCTAGCTCAGTCTTGACCTGAAGTGATAGCAGCAAGTATGGAAATCATGTAAAGTATTTCCACGTGTGGACAAAGAATTATTCTGAGGACATATTTGTGCAACTTTTAAACAGGCACAATAGTCTGTTGAAAATAAGACGGTACGTAGCCTCAGTAAGTAAGCAACTTGATGTTATAAATAAATGTTCACATAAATACAAAAATCATCCTTATTGTTAATAATTCCTGTTTCTTGCACAAGAAATATATAACACTCGGTTACAATTTTCAGACACCTCACTATCAAATATAATGCATACAAATTTAAATGAAAGATATTTTTTGAAGTCTTGCTAAATAAGGGAACATCATTGTGTTACTCTGTCTGTATTGTGTGCTACAATGTCCCAGGTGCATTCAATGATGAATTTCAAGCTTGGATTAGAAAAAGGAGACAGAATGGAGAAACACAATAAAATTCCCTGTCAACCCATTCTCCCAGGTGCTCTTTTATAGCTTACTTTTAACATCGTACATTTTTGCGACTTTAAATGCAGCGGTTGGGCATTCATTTTTCAATAGAAGTGATGTTATATCTTTATACAATGTACCAGTGCAGTTGATGAAATACACGAAAAATTTGTAGTAAGTACAGCAAATGTATCTTGGACAATTTGCTAATAAATAGACTAATGCTGATTTGTACGCTTAACATTTCATCCAGTCAGAATATTGAACAAGAAGTATGATCAACGACACGTACAGTATTTCGATGATGTAGATGCGTACATTGGTTGTTTAAATCTTCCCACAGTAGTGATACTAAACAGATGAAATAGATGCACCGAAGAAATTCCTTCATGTACCAAGTCAGGATTATGATTGTTGTCTCTTTCTGATCTACGGCTATTCACTCTTGGAGTTGTCTCTGAATTATGGAATTGTGGCCTTGATTTTGTTCCGACTTTTGTTGTCTTATATATTTATTTCCAACACATATAGCGTACATGTTTCCTCTTCAATGATGTGGGGAATATCAGTTTTAAGTGATATGGCTTTATTGTAATACTTTACTCTGTTTCGGCTGCTTATCATGTTGCAGATATTTTGTTTTATATGGTATCTTCATTGAATTTGCCAGTGTCCAGGACGATTATTCGGCAATTTGTAAATGAGTGCAGATAAATCTTCCTCTTAGTTCTTGCATTTAGTTAATACTTATGTAGTACATGTTCCTGTTTATACACATGTTTTTGGTAATTTCAATGAAATTTAATTTTAGAATAAGGTCTAAAATTATCAATATTCGTTCTACAAAACATTCAATTCTCAAATTCCTCATATTTATCAGAAGTAAACAGAACCAAGACAGAACCAAAACAAGTAATGAACGGCACAAACAAGAGAGTAATTCTCTTAATTTTGTTCTTCTAGATCACCAGACTTTAAAATTCCTTTACTAAGTGCAAAGCCGTATCGCAAAATAATGAAATGAAATCAGTTGTACATTACTACTACACAAGGAAACATAGTACTCTGAATTCCTTTCACTTTGAGATTAGGGTTGGGAAAATCAAATTTTAAATTGAAACGAGATCGACCAACGCTGTCACTATCAACGCAAATGTAAAACTTTTTGTTTTATATATATCCAGAAATACTGATGCGTATTATGCTGGAGGTTTTGCTTCTTAGTGAAAAAACGCATTTTTCAATCCACTGCCACAATGTCGTGCATATCGCAGTCCATTGGTTTCTGCTGTTGAACGTAGTAGATAAACAGATTTGCCCAGACTGACGCCTGAAATGTTGTCCATTGAAGATAATCTCTTAAGTATGAGAGTCTACTATCAATCAGATTTTTGCAGTATGTCTATCATTTGAATTTTAAAATTATAACTACAGTCTTCGGCAAACTAAATGCCTTTTAAAATTATCCAAAATTATTTAGAGGCTTTGTTGATCAGAAGAATATTTATGTATTATTTTCTGTTATGCACTGCACTGGAAACATAAGTGAGCGATTATTTTCCGTATATAGTGCAAAAATGTGCTACTTATTCTTAGTCTAACCTTAGGTATTTATTTTGTAAAGACGTCAGCATTTATGGTGTAACTATTTTCCGATGGGCCTCATTACAGTATGGCTTTGTGGTATTGTCTCTGCATACAAATAGAGTTACAATTTTTCGCAAGCTAACCAGATAAAGTACTCCCTCCATTTTTTTACCAACCCTTATTACTCAAAAACTTAATTGGGAAAACGGTGATGATGTAATGAGCTGTACTCTGTGTGTTTCAAATTACTTGCATTCCTTTCTTACGCATGTCATGCTGGCCAGTTTTACATAAGGATGGGAAAAGTAGAGTTCCCTGTGAAAAAATGTATCTGTTGCTTCTTTCAGAGCAAAAATAGTGTTTGATTATTGTATGTTTGCGTGTATCCTGGCTTCTCTTGCTCTCATCTTTTTAATATTTTACGACAAATATATTGCGCGATCGATGTTTCTCTATTAGAAAAAGTACATTCATCTACTAAACGCATAAGCGAGCGACATATATCAGTTTTAAATTCATTCTATCTAATTTTACAACACATATTTCATAACAGCATTTGTTACTATTATTGAGATGACCAAGATAACTGACTGAACTGTTAAGTTCTTGTCATGGCTTTTAATTGCTGAAATGTTATTACCTTGTATTGATAACCATAATTGTTTGTAACACCATAAATTGAAAAAGACAATTTTACACGTAATAAACAATTATTGCACTTTTTGTCGAAGTACAGAGAAACCTGTTAGGTACATCTTAGTTGCATACAGATAGTATCAATTCGATTGATTTTCGCAGACAAAAATGAGTGAAAAGAAAATGATGTATCAGACTGTTCGACATGGTTTTGATAATATTTACTGTTAATAGTTATCTGTAAAATTTACACTTCTATATGTCCTTTTTTCAGACAAATACCTACGTTCGATATAAATAGAATATAAATACCTTGTCATCGGTAGACATAATGCTTACTTCGTTAGAAACTCTGAATCTAACAACAAATACACTGAAGACGATATCATAAAAATGCTAGATTTTTTAATCGACAACATATTTGTCCAGTTCGATGGACGAGTGTTTCAACAGACAATTGGCATTCCAATGGGCACAAATTGTGCTCCTCTCGTCGCCGATTAGTTTTTGTACTCGTATAAGGCTGACTTTCTAGAAGGGCTGCTCAAGAAAAAAGAAAGAAGATTGGCCCAAACGTTTAATTTCAGATTCCGCTACATAGATCATATTCTGTCATTGAACAATTCACGATTCGGTGACTATCTGCATTTAATCTATCCCAATGAGCTTGAGATGAAAGACACTACCGATACGAATAAGTCAGCTTCATACCTTGACCTTCACCTCGAAATTGATCCTAGAGGAAGACTACAAACAAAACTCTACGTACGTGATGACTTCACTTTTCCAATTGTCAACTTCCCATTCCTCTGCAGCAACATTCCAGCAGTACCGGCGTTGAAGTTTACATTTCGCAACTCATACGTTATTCTAGAGCTTGTGATGTTTCGTTCCTTTCGTTATTGTTTGTATTTCATATGTTCATTGGTGTTGTCTTATACATCTTTTTGTTCTACCCTTTAATTCAAAATCACAGATTACAATTTTTCTGCTTACGAAGCGCTTTGTGGATTAACCTTCAAAAGGTACGCTCATGGAAAGAAAAAAATATCAAAACAGTGGGAGAAAAAAATTCAAAAACGGGCCTAAAGAGTTTTGTGTTTACGGTTACTTTAAAAGCCTTCCATACAATACACAAAATATATTTTTTTGCTTGTCATTCAATACCTTGTACTTTTTTAGATGGTAGCCAATTTTATGGCTGTTGGACCAATGTGCCTTCATGTTCCTGGAATGCCAAAACTTCCAAAAGGCAAATCTGTAATACACGTAATGGGTGTGCCAAATATCTTCAAGAAAGGGACGAGGAAAGAGAACTTAAACATGAACTGGATATTATTTGACGGTGGAAATGACGAAATGAAGTAAGTTCAGACCTGATGCAATAGGATGAAATACTGTAGCATTCCAGAAATCTAAATGAAGCGATTTTTGGCCCGTTTTGGAAGCAAATATTCAAAAACTTCGCAAATTAACATAAAGGTCTAAAGTAGGTTGTGGAAAGCCGACAATCATTTATGAAGGTGCAGTTTCTACTCTCATGCTTCACAGAAATTACCTCCTAGTGAGCTCTTTGACTGAATTTCTGTTGTAATTCGTTGTATGCTAGGTTACTTGCTCAACATGCAGTTAATTAGGACCCAGATTTGAAAGTCAAGGCCGATTTCATACGAATATCCTCGTAGATTATTATTGTTACCAATGGAATCCCCCTCTTTTCTTATGAGGCTCACTCGTATGGTTCCAAGTCATAAGCAGACCATGTGCTCATCATTGATCAATATGAAACTAATATACATAAGTTTAAATACTTACAAATTCACTAATTTGACAATTGACATTCAGTAAAATATGACACATTCAATGAAATATGAAACATTACTTTTGACATTATAACAGTTTTATATTGATATTGTAATTCATTGTTTATACATAATGTTTGTCCATTATAGTATACATCTGGCATTCTGCAGGGTTACATCTATTTGGAGTAATACAATAAACCTCATCCCTGTACTTAATAACAGTGAAGGTATTATTTACAACTGAATAAACTGAACTTCTCTTTTGTTATTCTCAAAAATGCTTGAAAACAGCTATACATTTTAAGTCAGTTAAAAGACACTGCATGTACTATTCATTACAGCTAGGACCTGGGGGTACAAAATACGATGAGCGTACATTTCTGAGTTCATTATCATCATAGAAAACATTAAATATTTAAAAACGTTTTCTTTCTTTGTATAGAGGCTGGTTAGATGCTATAACACCAACTGTAAGTACCATCATTCACTTGAGACCATACCTAGACTTAAAGGAGAAGGTTCACGAAGGGCCAATATTGGAACTATAATGTCATGAAATTTCGATTATATATTTTTTTCATAACCCATGTCGGAAAATATTAGCATATGTCTTATTAATACATAACTAATGTATTTTGACCGATGACATCACTGATGACGTCACGTTGACATCATAATTACGTACCTTCCGGGAAAATCCCACGATTTTGACCAAAAATGGGACAATTTTTTGTAGTTTTTGCTCTAGATAACAAGGGCCACACCCCTCGATCCAAAATATTTTACTGTCAAAAGATTATTCTGACATATGGGGATATTTTAATCGCAAAATT